>JADGKE010009823.1:0-10370 GCA_026954515.1 Cladochytrium tenue
GGAGAAAGGCGGGGGGGAGGTCTTTGGGCGTAGGCGTGGCTTACGCAACAGGGTCCTCTCCAGCCAAGTAGCTCCACCCGGCGGCCATGAGACGTGCAGCGAGGCGACTGAACTGCTCTCACCTCACCAGGGCAGAAGAGATGACGCGACGCGAGCGCTGCACCAGATGGATGACAGCGCGCAGGATCGGACGCGGACGGTGATGTCGGCGCGCACGAAGCAAGCTCCAGTGGCGTGTTTGGCGACGACAGCGTCCTTCAACCTCCAGTTAAGGTAGTTACCCTGACGCTGGTGCTTTCCTTTGAGTTAAGGAAGGGTGGGAGAGGGGGATAGGGTGTGGGGTCTGTTTCAAGGTGTCTGCGTGGGAGGGGTTGGAGGTACCAGCTGGCGGCCGTTACCGCTGACCTAGCTGCCAACAAGCTCACCCCCACCGCTCCGCCTTGGAGCCCAGCCGCTGGAAAAGGTGTCTCCTCAAGCGGTACCCAAGCGGCAGGATCTGCGACTTAAAGCGAACCAGGCGGCTGGGACGACCAGGTCTTGATTGTTGTTTTTAAATCCAAGGTGGCAGGTTGGTTAATTTGCGACAAGCTCTCGTAGTCCAAATAATTAACCACATATCAACAAGTGTCTGGCACTCGTTGAAATGTGGTACACTTACCCTCAACTTCAAGCTGCGTTGCGCATCTACATACCTATGCATATCCTAGCCTTTCAGGGTTTATTTCTCTCTCCCTACAACGCGCATCGGCGACAATCGATTCTCCAGCATCCGCAGGAGGTCAACCGATGCACTACCACTTGCCCCACCACCATGCCTTCCGTGCTGCTGGGCTGCCTCTCCGTACGTCATAGCAGCACGTTTGCGTTGTTCGCGGGTGATGCCGGTGGCCCCCGCGGGATGTGAGACGACGGTGGGGGTGATGGTGGTGGCGGTGTCCAGGCTGGTGTGGTGGTGCCGGGGCGGCTTAATTTCCATCTGATGACGGCTTGACCTGCTTTTGGCATACTTCCGAGCTTCTGATGAACTTAGCAAACCCTCCCTTCCTCTCTCTTCTCGCTCACTTTCGCTTTCTCTTAACGCTTTTAAGTGCCCTTTTGTTATGTTTCCGAATGTTTGCACCTTCTGATGCATTATGCCAACATACGAACTGAACACACTCCTAAATTGAACCAAAGACGCCACCCGGCCAACTTCAAACAGCGAGCAAGCCAAAGCACTGAAATGGTTTTTGTTTTGTGGAACGCTCAAGCACAAGAAACTGGCGGCACAGCCACCCGCACCCCCATTGCAGCCACCGCCGCCGCTGGCCCCGATGTCCCCAGCACCTCCGTCGCTGCCGTCGCCGCTGCTGCTACCGACCTTGAAGCTGACTACCGTGGTAGCCCGGCTGCTGATCGGGCCTTAGTCGCAGCCTGCCCAGCAGAAGCACCAATGGCCCTGGCGCCGGCGCGACAACGTCGCTGTCGTCCACATCCACCGCAGCTGCCGCTGCAAACACCGAGCCGCCCGCGAGGGCGTGGTGGCGCTGAATCGAGAGGGTGTGTGCGGTACTCAACGGGCCGGCGCCGCTACGAACCGCGGCAATTCGGCCACTGCCGTTCGTGCGGGTGGCCGACGGCTTCCTGCACTCGGCGTTGACCTCGCGCGTGCCAGCGTCGCTGAGGCTAGCGGCTCTGGTGGTGTACCTCTGCGCCTGGGCTGCCGGGTTCGCCCAGCTGGCCGCCGACTCTGCGTACCGGCCGCACACATCGTTCAGCGATGCGCCCGAGGTGGTGTCGTCCAGCTCGGTGTTCGTGCCGGAATCCAGCGAAGGGTGCGGCGTCGGGGCCGTCGACTGCCCTGAGCCTGCGGGCACAGTTTTCTCGTTCCGGTGCGAGGGGGGGGGCGCTGTCAACAGTGCTATCTAACGTGCACGTGGTGGGCAACCAGACCGTTGCCTATGTGCCGCTGGTGGTGGGCGGCGGCTCGACCGACACCGATGATGTCGTGGCCGCAAAACGCTTCGCTGGCCGGGCTCCCGTACCGCGGCGACTCGTTCCTGTGCGCGGCGGCGATCCACGCTGGGCTCGCGAGCGACCTGTACGGCGGGTGCGCAACGCTCGAGTTCCTGCCGTCAGCGCCGCCGCGGGTCGGGTTCGGCGCGGCCCGCGGCGGCGGAGGGCTCGGCTCGGTCAGTTTCGACGCAGCCTTCCCCGTCGCGTTTCGGTTCTTGACGGACGCCGGGGTGAGCGGCTGCGTTTATCTGCGTCGGGCGATCCTGGCATTCAAGTGTGCGCGTTCGTGGCGCTGTTTGGCGGCGGCTGGGCGCACGGGCCTATGTGGTTCGCGCTACGCGGAAGGAGCGGCGGCAGCAAAAGCCGCGGGAGGAGCGGCGCCGGTATTACTACTTCTGCAGCTGCCGGCAGGCCCGCCGCTGTCGGCTCAAACAATAGACTTATCTCTGGCACTAGCGCAACCACCGCCACCCCCCCCCCCACGACGTCTTACTTCGCCCAAAAGCTCCCCTGGTACGAGTCCTCTGGATTCTACCGGGATTTTGGGTCGGCATCATGTATAATGTAAGTAACGAACGGGTGGTGTGGTTGGGAGGATGGGGTGGTCCCAGCCTTCTTTGTCCTCTAAAAAAGCTCAAGCTGGCCTGCCACATTTCGCGAATAGCTTCCAATCTGAACCTTCAAAAAGCAATCCGAATGCCTTCAAGCAGTTATGATACGCTACAGTGTAAAAGTCCTAAATTCTTCGACCCCCCCAGCCACGACCATTTTAGTGTGTTCATTAACTCTGTAGCATCTAGCACCTATTAGCCCTTCTTCTTTAGTCCCCCTCGATCTTGCAGCATGCTAAATACGAAGTCCACGTTTCGCCTTACTTGAATTGCTACGTGTCGCTTCAAAAATACAAAACACCCGACGATTGCGTTTACTTTATTTTGTTGCAAGAAGCTGCTGCCTCAGGTCTTGGATTTTCCTGTCATGGCAAAAGGGTGACCCGTTAGCACTCAGGCAAGAACCCAACCTTCCTGAACCACCCCCCCCCCCTTCCCGCACACACACAGACACACACACGCGTGTGCTCCCATATAATACTTGCCCATTGATCGCCGCAAGGTCCTCCTGAGAGAATTTCGGTAGCCAGAACGGACAGAAGTCGAGGGTTGAATAGGAAATTAAAATCAAGGCATTCGTCCGACGGGCGACACCAACCCGCTCATGGCTCCTGCCTTCTGGCAGTGACGGCGCAGCAGCCGGAACGCCGTCCAGCTCTTGCTTCGTCACCAGAGCGCCTGTGCTTTCAGACTTTGAGGTGACTGTCCACACTCTGGGCAAAAGCTCCTTCGTTCGCGGGTCTCGGAGAACGTGATTGAAGTGCACGACGGACCAGGCAGGGTAGTTTCTTTCCAGGTCCATAATCTTGGACTCCAGAGCCGAAAGGCGGTCGTTAAGTGTCAGGTCGGGGGCTGTCGGTAAGTTTGGTTGAAATTGAAAGAAAGACAAAGAATGCGCGAGAGTTAAAAAGGGTGCGCGTTAGGAAGCAAGAACAGCAGGAGAGAGTACAATAAATAACCAATTCTACCTACATGAGCGCAGGAGCATATGGTCTTCCAAGACTGCGATTCTTGCTTCCGACGTCAGATTGGGTCGCTTGTTAGCTGCACCCGCCGACCCGGTCGTCCTGGCGAGCGGACCTTCATTCTCAACATGCTCCAGTCTCATTTGTACACTTCTATTGACGGCGGCTGCATCAGATCTTGCGCAGGTCTCGTCTCCTACGAGATTTCGAATGAAACCAGTCAGTGGTCCTTGCCCGCTCTCCAATTGCATGCACCCGTGGCCAAGTAATGCTGACCGTTCTGTGACAAAAACTCTGAGCGATTGCTTTGGTCGTTTAACGACCTCTGGTGTGCTGCGTAGTCCATTATTGTTTTCCGTAACTAGCATACCGACTCGTAAGACGAAGTGAAAGTTTGTTAGATTACTAAGTACCTCCGAGTCGTCTGCTTGATCAACTTCTTGATCTAGCCGCTGTCTCTTTAAAGCCGAAACGACTTTGATGTGTTTTCAGTCCCAGTCCTCCAACCAGCATGGCTCATCCGAATCTTACCGGTAAGCTCTTTCAGCTCCCGTAGTCTCTCGTACTTATGCAAGTATGGCTGAATATGAACTGTCAAGTCAGAAACACTCATATACAGGAGGCATGCGCACTTACAAGAACCTCATCAACAAAATCGGCGAAATCTTCTTGTTTAATCTGAATTACGTGTTTTAATAAACAGATGCCGGGATGAAAAGTGGATAATTGCAACCCATAATGGCTACGGAGCTTTCAGATATTTAAGCAGTCACACGTCCTCAATATCTTTTCGCACAGCTTACGGTATCTGTTGCAGCCAGGCGCCGGCAAGCTGATATGACATGGTTAGCAACGTTGTCCAACGACATCTTGAATTGCGTGACAAGAAATGGAACAAACAACAGAGCCACAACAGGGCGGCGATAAAGATGGAGACGGTGGCCGAGAACGGGGCGAGTCCCGTCGCAGTGGCGACCAGTCGGGTGGTCACGACAACGGAAACGATTCAAGTCGAGGCAGGCTAGAAAATCCTGAAAAGGATATTGAAACTCGAGCAACTACTACTCAGGACGACACAGAAGAGGGCGAGCTTCTCCGCAGCCCTCGGCGTGAGAGGTCGAGATCACGTTCAGGATCTCGTTTGGGAACACGATCGCGATCGCCAAATTCACCGCAAAAAAAATCGCCATCGCGTCGGCGTCGGAGATCTCCTTCCTTATCCTCGTCCTCGTCTTCGTCAGACGATGACAACAGCGACAGCGAGAGCGCCAGCGCGTCGGGCAAGGGAGGAAAGGCTTCCGACAAAGAAGACACTCGACGAAAGAAGAAGTCAAGAAAGGAAAAAAGCAAGAAGAGTAAGGAAGAAAAGAAGAAATCTAAGAAAAAGAAGAGTAAGAGCTCCGAGAAGGCCAAGAAGAAGAAGAAGGAGGACAAAAAGAAGAAGAGCAAGAAGAGCAAAAGCCGAAAGGATGATTCGGATGGGAAACTTGGCTACGGCTCCATGAACGCAACTTACGGCAGCCACGGCATAATAACATCTACTGATGTAAACCTTTTTGGTAGTCCCCTGTCCTAACCTGTATTTTGTAGATGTACGCAAAAGAGGCCGAATTTCGTGCGTGGCTGATGGAAGTGAAGAAAATTTCCCCCGATTCTTTGAACACGAAGCAATATTTTTCGGAATATATGGAGGACTTCAACACGGGTAGTCTTCCTCACGAAAAGTACTACAACTTGGATCAGGTTTGTTGATCAACCACCGTTCGTTCACCTACTTACTGACACTGTCGCCGTTGTCAAAAAGTGGGAGAATCAGGAACGGCTGCGGAAAGAGTGGATGGGTGCGAGTATGGGCGGTGACGAGGACGCTCCATTCGACTTCAAGCGTGATGAAGAAATGCTGAAGATGCAGGTATATTGGCAGGCGTCTCCGTGCACTTTCACCCCTCCGTGTCTCACCCTCCTTTGCTTTACCTCCAACCTCATATTCCCCACAGTCGCGATCGAGGGCTGGTGGCCGGGTGCCAGGGCATATGACCTTTACCACCAACCAGCTCCAGGAGCTGAAGCGCGTAAGCGAAGAGCGCCTGACATCGGACCGGCTACGGAAGATGGGGTTCCAACCGAAGTCAAGTGCTGGCGTTCGCTACGAAGATGTGCCCTGACCACACATGTTGCCAAAGTGCGATTAATTGTCCTGTATATTTTTATCACAGAGATGTCTGTTTTTTATCCTATTCGGTGGCATAACTTGCGTAAACCCGGTATAAAGCCTATATGATATATTCTTTCAATTTGAAAAAGTGTTCTTAAGTCTGATATTTACCTATTTTGTACAACATTTAAGAAATGGTAGTGGTCAAGCTCGATTGCGACTTGCTATCAGTGAATATGTAGAACCCGCCTTGATTGAGTGCGACAAGAACAGAATGAAGTAGCGCGAGATACAGTTAAGCCCAAGATATCGGCATTGTTGTGCCGATAGTCTGGCGTACTCGCCACACTTGGATTCTTCGTGGCCTCTCGGCCTTACTCGACGACCGAAGGTGGCTGACGTGCGGCTCAGGTGGTTCCTTTAGCTCGACCAAAGGATCAACAAGCGCAGGGCCTGACTTCTGGCTCGTGCTCTGCATGCCGGGCCTCTGTGGGCCTTGAAGCACCCTTGGACTAAAATGAAATAGTGTAGAAGTTGCCATCAATTACGGTGACGAGAGTTGTCGAAAGCGATTTGTCGAAACTGCATGTCGTCCTTCTCGGTCGCCATCACCGGGCAGATCGAGTCCGCTGTGGTGCGCAGTAGCTGTGAAGAGAGATGGAGGTGACGAAGGCTACGCAGGAGACGAAAATGGCGCAATGTCCTTCATTTTGGCATTTGCGATCTGTGTATGCATCCGCGAATGCGGTGGAGAGGGGTTCCATCCAGTCATCTAACTTCGTACGCCTTCCATCCCGAACCGCCTGTTGCTTGTCTCCGATCTAACGACCTGCTTGCGGCCAGTTTCCCGAAAACGACGGAATATATTGCAAGTTCTCTTTCGTTCATGGACCAGACTGGGTGTGCGATGATGATTTTTTTTCTTGGGCACGCCCTCGCTCCAAGTCTATCTCACTCGCCCTCTTACCCTCCGCTAGTCGGTGGCAAGCGAATACCTGACGGCTAACTTTTGAACTATTCATTTCTTCTTCCTCATTGACACCCGTGCTCGCTTATCCCTGGCAGTCCATCGTCAGTGTGAGCACTTTCAATTGCACCGCCTTTAACCCTCCGATAATATTACTATAAGCGCTTTATTCCGGATTAATCCCTTCCCCCTCCCCCTCCCCCACACCGTCCTACGGTCATCATGCAGGGCCTCGAGGACGGCCTGACGCAGATTGCGCGCACGGCGACCCACGCCGCGTTCGGCGTCGCGGCGTACGAGACGGGCTCAGGCGCGCGCCCATGTGTCTGGAACTTTCCGCTTGATATCGCGTTCAGATCCACGAACCCGTTTGGTAGGTGGCTGTGACTCCAAGGTTCATCGCAGTAAGCCCCGTCACCCTACTATAAATTGACTCCAAATCCAACCGGGATGCTGACTTTGTGCCGGAGGAGCAGCATCGCCATAAGAACTTCGTCATTACCCCTACCACAAATTCTAGCGAAGCGACCTTCCGCCGAGAAGTTGTACTAACCAAGAATCGGACATCACCTTTCCTCCTCCCGCTCCCTTCACTCCTTCGCCCGCAAAAAACACCTTCGCCGTCCACGTACTGAAAGGTTGGCCGCAAATCGTGCTGTGCATCTACGGTCTCGATGAATTTGGCCGCGATGTCGTCCGTGGCTACGGCTGCGCCCGTATGCCGCTGCAGTCCGGCAGGCAAGTAGCCCCCCCTCTCCTGCATTGAAGACATAAATAAACGCTGACTTAAAAAGTACCGCTGAATACCAATTTTCACTACCACCGCCTGACTGAAATGTACACCAGGCACACGCTGTACGTCCCGGCCTTCGTCCCCGTCGCCACCTCGCCGCTCAATGCGCTCTTATCCTGGATTGCCGGCCGTCCGCCAGAGTTCCTGGACTCGCGCTTTGTCGCACGGAACTCAGGGCGAGAAGGTGGGCGAGGATTTCTTAACAGATACCTTCCTCCCCCCGAACCTCCTAGCTTACAACACTGGCTGCTTTCTCCTCAGCTCTGTCGTTCATTTCTTTCCCAGAACGCAATGACATCTTCGACCGTTCCCTGTACTCACTTCTTTTTCGAAATCCGCTTGCGGCTTCGCCTCGCCCCCCCCCCCCCTCTTCCTCTCTCACATCCCCTCGAATATGCCAACAGTCACTCGAGTTCGTAGCAAGGGCTCCGTCAAGTTGGTCCTTAATGTAGTCACAAAGGGCATGGACGACTTCGGCCTCCAGACTGGTCCAACACCTTTCGTTGCACCAACGGCTTAATCCCTCCCCCCCCAAAGAAAGTCATTTTTCAGCCCTTTTCAAATTCACTTATTACACACCATCGCCTCGCTCTCCACTCCCTTCTCTGCCCTTTTCTCTCTTTTCGTCTCTATCTCCCCTCAAATCCGAGGCTAAAAGTGACATCCCCTACGGTAAACTACAACTGTCCCGTCCCACATTGCGTTCCTTTTCCTTTTTGACCTTCGCACATTTTCCCTCTCACCTCTTTGTTCCACCGCCGCAGAGCACCTCACACCCCTTATCCTCTGCCGGTCATAACATTGGGCATTGAAGCATGTCCCCGAGATCAATTCCCTCACTTGGTCCTTGCCGGGCGCTGCCGAGTCGGTGTCAATTGGAGTGTTGGGAGGCTGAAGGAGTGCGTCCACAGTGCGACGGGGACCCCTGGCCACCCGCCTTCACCACCGCCTCCGGAGAACGCGGCTTAGATCCAATCACGCGCTGTCAACATACGTGTGCAGAGAACCGCCTCGCCTCGGTCCCGTGAGGGGTGTCCTGTTGTCCATTATGGCTGGAAACAGAACGTATCGGGAAGGGATGTATGGGGGAGGGGAGGCGGAAACGGTGGATTGAGGGGTTAGGAGGGTACGAAAAATGTGATGGTATAAGGAAGGGGAGCACGGTACGGCTCTGCTGTGGGGGAAAAATTAAAGAATCAGGACGAACAGAAGGTGGCATCCCAGTTGGGAAAAAAAAGATGAGGCAGAATCCGATGCTTTCCAGGTATCACACTTGGGTGTATTTGCCAACGATCTCAAATCAGTTGACCTCACCAAGGCTTCCTGAGACTTTTGCAGAGGGGGGGGGGGCTATTTCAGTTGTACGATACTTGTTTTCAAAGGCTGGCAAATCAGAAGCAAGGGAAATGCAACGAGGGAGGGCTACCTGGACGAGGGGATACAAAGATAATATTGGTACTGAAGAGAAAATCAAGCAAATGCGATGCGAAACAAGTCACTTTAAAGGATGGAAAAAAAAGAAAGGAGGGGGAAAAAAGAAACCGGCGGAGTATGCAACCCCAAAGCGAGACCCAGAAATCCTCGTATCTCCCCCAACCAGACTGTCGTCAGCTTCATTTCTCAGCGGGTAATTTCCAATCCCAAACGACTGAGTGGCGACGCTCAGCTCGATTCACGTGTCGCCATGAGCTGACGGGTAAAAAAAAAGAAGACCACGAGCGGTTAGTTTAAGTATTCGTCAGGTTACTGCCCGATAGTCATGAGATGAACTGGAAGGGAAAAGATTCGCCCTAAAACAAGAAGATGGGTACAGGGTTCTTCTCTCTCATGAACCTGTTGCAGACGGGCCGTGAGGTTCAGCTCGTGTTCGGTCGGAGCAATCTCCTTGCCGCCGCGCAGGCGGATCGCGTCCTTGCTCGGCAGGCTCACCGTTGCGGCGTTTACGACAATATCGGTGACCTGTTCCATGGTAGAACGGTGTTTAAGCCCGACATTCGAGCCCGAGCCAAAGAAGTGAATCAATTACCTCTTCCTCGTCTACCTCGTCCATCGCATCGTCGCTGTCGCTCGCGTCATGCTGCGTAAAAATGTATGTGTCAAAGACAACCCCTGTTTGATAATCAGCCAACCTACCTCCTCGTCATCCTCCTCATCGTCATCTTCGTCCTCGTCATGCTCCTCAGCCTCCATGCCTTTGCCCAACTCGCCGCTTTTCTCGATGTAGTCTACATCTAAATAACGTAGTCCACGTCGCCCACGAAGAGGCAGAAGCGGAAGGAGGTATAAGAGCAAGGGAGAGCATTAAAATCATCTTCGACCCAACCCTGGACGTCGTCTTCATCCAGGCCGATATCATGGATCGTCAGGCCTGGGCGCTTCTGCGTGTCGGCCATCGTACCGTCCCGCAGCACGCGCTTCGTAAGGATCGATGCGGCGCTGCGAAAGAGGTCCGAAACCTGCATTGGGATAGTTGGAGCACAGTGGATAAATGACAAAATCGGAAAGAGAAGAACGTCGGTTCGGAGAGCATTTGCATCGAAAAGTGTCTTGTATCGGGGGAAAAAACACAAACCTCTTGCGAGTCAACCTCCTTTGAAGAAAACCATTTCAGAGGGAAAGGCATAGGAACGTTGTTAGGGAAGATCTAACAAAAAAAAACATAAACCTACATGCCCATCGCATTCTTCTTCGTCGTCATCATCTGTCGCCGCTTCGTCGTCGTCATCATCCTCCTCCACCTCGTGGTCGTCAACCTCGTCGTTGTCGGCGGCTGTGGTTCCCTCAATGTAGTCGTCGTCTTCATCGTCGTCCTTCATTGGCATGCTCAATTAGCAACGTTTATCTCGTCTTACAATCCACATTTGGAGGTGGAGGGGGGGAAGGG
>JADGKE010009824.1:0-10346 GCA_026954515.1 Cladochytrium tenue
CCCCTCCCCTTCACAGGCGCTGCTCAAACATCCTTCCGCCTTTCCTCCCCATTTATCTTCATTCCCTCTCCTCTCTCCGACTCTGTTGCCCACGTTATCCCACTGGCCACCGGCTGCCTTCCCCTCCATCCCATCATCTACCACCTGTTCCCGCGGATATGGCGGTCGAAGAAGGGGGGAGTGGCGGGGCGAGTCGTGCCGGCGTGTCTGCTCGCCCGGATGGTGGGGTGCCGGGACGTGGGGGAGAGGGCTGGGAGGTTGACGGCGCGGCAGTTTCCGGCGTCGGCTTTAATCGCCTCTAATCGCACGAGCGCGTCAACATTCCGGAGACGTCGCGTGCTTCCCTTCCCCCTCCCCCTCTTTCCCCTGGACTGCTGACTCGCGATCGCTTCGTCCCCTCTCCCGCGCACCGATATACGGTTGTATCGGTCACTAATGCGTTTCCCCCTCTCTCGTTTCTCTGATCGGCACCTCCCGCTACTTTTCACAGATGTAAGTCGCATGTGGCTGATCCGGGCCGACTGGAGGCTGTAGAGCCGAGCCGGCGGTTTGTGTGGGGCGCAGCTATACTGAGCGATGGTCAGAGACATCCCTCACGATATTAACTTTTACGGGGTCACCGAATCTTGCACCGCCCCTCGTTTGCAGTTGCTTGGTTCGTCGGGCACGCTATGACAGGTGACCACGAGTCGTCCGAGCCACCCATTACTCCCACTCCCTTTTCCTCCTTTCTCCTCTCCCGTGCTATAGTATGACGCAAACCTTTACTGACTTCAACCCGTTCCAGTATTCAAGTCGTCCGTATTTTACATCCAGTTTGTGTCGGGTAGCCGCCACCCGTCAGGATACTATGTGGCGTTCGGGGCCGTCCTCCTCTCATACGGTATTATCCTTTTCAAGGCCCACGGGGTGCGTGTCCAACGCCACCTCGCCCACCCCACCGCCCTTACGTAGGGCCGCCCGGCCTCACAGAAAGCCTCTTCTTGTGCCGTCAGCAGAGTGTGCGGGAGTGCTTTGATCGCTTTCAGCGATTCACACGATCTTGACCTGCCATTTTTGTGCCGGACAGACACCGCAAATCCAGCGCGCGTACCTCCAAAGAATCCTCATGGATGAGAACACTCAGTACCTTTTCCTGGCGCTGATGTGGTTCACGTCAAGATCAATCGCGGGTGGGTTGAAATGACTGTTGCCTGTCGTACTCCGAGAATGAAGAAAAAACATGGGAGAATCGGCGGGAAGGGAGAGGATGGAGGGAACCTTTTCTAAGTATTTACGCTTTCTTCCTCTCAATCCCAAACTGTAGTGGCACTGCTGCCGTACGCAATCTTCTCCTTCTTCCACACTCTCAACTACCTCCGCACGGACGTCCTACAGCTGGTATTCCCGCCGGGCAGTGCACTGCATGCGACGGTGGCGGGCCAGGTGTCTCCGTTCCTTCAGAGCGTGTCGCAGCAGTACCAAATGCAGTCGCTGCGGGCCGTGTCGTACCTGGAGGTGTGGGTGGTGCAGCCGTACCTGGTGTTGGCGGTACTGACCGGCCGCGTGTCGTTCGCGACGCCGCTGCTGTTCGCCATGTTCTTGCGCTTCCGGTACTACTTCTCGCCGCTGACCAAGGAGGCCGTTGCTGCGCTCAAGGCGCGGCTGGACGCCGTGCTCGATGCGCCGGGCTCTCCTCTGTGGGTCAAGTCGTTGTACAGGAGGGCTGTCGAGCTGATCGCAACGTATGGTGCTATCGAGACCACGACCGCGGCCGGATAGCCGCAGGGGCAGTTCGCCTTTCGCTAGGCGGGTTGAAGGCGGAGTGTGTGGTTCGGAATTTACCATCGTGCTGTGGTGCCGTTGTTCACTGGGATCAGCAGTGTGGGATTAATTTTTTGTGCGTTGGGGAGGTGGTGGAGGTGGTCGGTGCTTGAGGCTTTACTTTTGCCATTTTGCACGGGTGTGTTTGAAGGCGGATTTGAGTTGTGTAGTTCGTTTGTTCTTGTTTGGTGTTCTTTTTTTTTTTTTTCTTTGTAAAACGAAGCGGTGCACTTTCAGGCTTGCAAGTTCTTCCAATGGCCATGGCGTCCATTGTGCTTGCGGGAACGCTGTTATTTTATGTCTGTGGGACGGGTGAGGCAAACAACTTTGTTTGTCCACGCTCCCGGCTTCAACATACCCACCCATTGTAACCCTCTTGTCGCCCTTTCCGCCGTTACAGGGGCCTGACAACGTGGTGGAGTACCGTCTGCAACCCCGTTGCCTCCCTTGTTTAAAAACGGAAGATGTAGGCAGACGCGCGAGTCTGGAGTCTGGCTTACGACTCTCGACGGGGGTGGCTCTGACCACGCGGCCGGGAAACCGGGCAGCAACGGAAGGTCTTCCCACAACAGTTACCGTTTCAGCCATTAAGTACTTGGGTGTAATCGACGTGTCGCTTTACTTCCGTTTAGCTAGGCCGTGTGTCTTTGCAACAACGTGCCGCTGAACGGGCACAAAACGGAGGGCTACAAGGTCGGGGGAAATGGAGGGGGAGGGGTGGAGGTTGGGCACATTTCTACATCCTTTCAATTTTCTCACTTATTTCCTGGGACTTTTTTTTGTTGCGAATCATACTGGTTTATGGTTTACTCAGAGTAATTCAATACTATTAGACCAATTTCCAACAAGCCCTGCATTCCTTCATAGGCGCCTTTTTAAAGCATAGAAACTGTTCGAAGCCCTGTCCCCCATCCACTAGTGCTTTCGGTACTTCCAACTGGCTGGCCACGGCCGCGAACCCCCCAGACCGCGACCTCTCTGACTGCGTCCGCTGCGACCGTACTTCCCGTGGCCACCACAAGACTCTCCGACCCTTTCGTCATTGAGAAACTCTCGTTGTACCTGTTGCGACTCTTTAAAATCGCCACCACTAACCGTACCGTCTTGACCTTGACTCGGTTCATTTAGACCTGTTGATGCAATAAGTCTGCGGCTAACATCAACGCGGAGGTCGTACCACCAAGCACAGGCACTTCACTCTGCTCCGCGCCAGCAAGTGAGTCGACGGGCCTGTGGTCAGGGACCCTTCGTTTCTCTTCCGCAGCCGCCAGCTCCCGCTCTTTCATCAATATTTGCTGCTGCTGGGATTCGAACATCGCCAGCATTTGCTTCTGCTGGTTCTCGAACAGCGCCAGCATTTTCTGCTGGTTTTCAATCAACTACTTTTGCTGGTTCTCGAGCAACATAATGAGCCGAGAAACCTCGGATTGTACTTCAGATCGAAGTTTGGAAACGTCCAATCGGATCTTTTCCGTAGCTGCCATCGCCTCAATTCCTACCCAGTCAAAGAGCGCAGCGAATGAAATTTTGCGAGCATTTCGTTTAACTCCCACTAATTCATCGGTTTTTCGGTAAATGGTTCCGCAAGACCTTACTTTCTTCTCAAGTTTTTTGATTTGTGACGCCAAGACACCGGTCTTGTAATTTTTGTGTATGATGGCGCAAGCTTCGGGTCGCTGGAGCCAGAGCTGAAAGCTTGCGGGATAAGTATATTCCGGAAGTTCTTATTATTCCCGTCTGGGTGCCGTTCGCAGCGCTGTTTGACTGGGTAGGACTTGAGGCGATGGCAGCTACAGAAAAGATCGGAATGGACGTTACCAAACTTCGATCTGAACTACAATCCGAGGTTTCTCGGCTCGTTTTGTTACTCGAGAACCAGCAAAAGCAGTTGATTGAAAACCAGCAGAAAATGCTGGCGCTGTTCGAGAACCAGCAGAAGCAAATGCTGGCTATGTTCGAATGGATGTTTCCAAGTTTCGATCTGAAGTACAATGGTTCCGTAAACCTTTACTTTCTTCTCAAGTTCTTTGATTCATGATGCTGGAATATCTTTAAAAAAAAAACTAAATGTGTGTCAACGATGGCGAACCTGTCTCAATGATGAGATCGGTTGAAGATTTTGCGCTAGATTGCCATGTTCCTGACAATGCAGCTATAGATTTCGCACGGTGCAACGTGGGCGACCTGGGAGTGCTTTCATTCCACCCACTCGCGCCTGAAGTTTTTTTTTTTACGAATGTAATTATGGTCGATGCTATACAGAGTCATCATTTACCTCGGAGTTCGTACTGATCCGGATTCTTTTTGACCAGGAAAATCCCCTGGAGTAGAAACTGCAACACTGCCAGCTAAAGGGCTTTTGGTGGAGGATCCAGATGTACTTTCAAGCTTCTTGGAAGTCGTGGGCAGAGGCTGCCGTTAGTTCAAAATAGACACGAGTGTTTGCGGCAAGAAGTCGAGGCACCCGGTAAACAGGAAACCGAGCAAAATTTGGAAGGTGCCGTGCAAGCCGAAGCGACGACAGGGCTTGGGAGGTAACCGGGCTGTACGGAGGTCCGGCCGAAGTTGAAGCGATCGAACCACCACGGGATGGTGCTAGCAGAGCAAGAATCGAGAGTTGCGAGGGGTGACGGCAGAAAAGGCGAGGGTGGGTTGGATGGAGGAGGAATGTTAACAGGAGGTTGGTGGCGGCTTCCAGACTTTGCAGAAGCGCCACCCAGGCAGGTGCAAACCTAGTCAAATCAATCAGCAACCAAACCAAACTGAGGCTGGGGCGCCATGGGTGAACGGGACAGCACACGCCGGCCAAATTTCCTGTTTTTTCTGAAATTTGTGGATTGACCTGTATCTGCTAGGTGGCAAGCCGGGATGTCTACACTCCGGCCAAATATAGACCTTTAATACTGTAATTTGAGAAGTTTGTCAGTCAACATGGGCCAGTAAGGTCGCACCACAGCATTTGGAGGAAAGGGGGGAGGGTTAGGTTAATATTGCCGTAAGTCAATACAATTCATAAATTTCTGTCAGCTTCATCAGCGTGCCAGCGTCAATATAAAATGGGCGAAATAGACTTTCACCTGTATTAAGATACAGGCCGTCATGTAAAGAACTAGAGTAATATATCGATGAACATTCTCATGAACATTGAGAAACATTCAAAGGCAATGTTGATACAGAAAAAAAAAGCTTGCCTTTTTTTCTGATCGACATTGCAAGCAAACAATCCTGCAAGATTTACAGCCCTGTCCCCCAACATAAATTTTTCGCCCTGCCACGCAGCGTTGTGGGCGGTTGAACGGCAACTTGCCGGCGCTGGCCTCGCGTTCAAAGCCATGGCGCCCACCTAGCGCATGTGGTACCGCGGCGGCGGCGGCGGCGGAGGGCGGCGGCGGCGGAGAACCGGCACCGGGTAGGTCGCGTGGCCACCAGGGCCACTTGCTCGTGATGGACTTACTCCTCCCGACCCCTGGAAAACTCCCTCCTATCCATTCATTCACAAATGCCATCTTTTTCTCGGCCGTTTTCGACTCGGCTCGTCTTGCTTTCGGGTTGACAAAAGGATGGGACCGTGCAGTACGAAGGCTCGTGGAACCGTGTGGTCATGGCTATGGGAAAATGGAATAGGAGTACTTAAGGTGGCGAGGGGCTGATCCCGCTTGCCGTGCCGCGAGCATTGCTCGATCCGCGAGTTCAATTTTATCATGCGCCTGTGTAAGTAGCAGTTATGCAACTGTTACTTCGTCCTCGTCCTTTGTCGACAACAAGACAACTAACCCCGGGTGCTCGCACCGGGGCTCCAAAACACAGGCCGGTACAACAAGTACGAGCGGGGTGTTAGCCACTTGCGCTGGCTGTTCAAGGGCGGCACACGCGCTTACGCCGAGTCGGTCGAGGAGCTGGTGGGCCTGCCGTTGGATACCTTTGTTGGGGACCTAGGCGCACAAGTTTGCGTCGGCGGAGCGCGAGGACGCCGACGTGCGCATGCTCGGTGACGGCCATCCGTTCTACTTCCACTGACCAACCCGCGCCGGCCGACCGCAACGCCGGAGGAGGTGGCCGCGCTACAGGCTAGGATCAACGAGGCGGTTGAGGGGAAGGTGCGCGTGTCGGACCTGCAGTTTGTCTCGAAGTGAATTTGTCACTGTCGGTGCGCACGAGAACCGTCACATTTCTGACCATTGGCTAGCCACATTACAGTGACGGCTGGCGTATGGAGCCCAGCCTGTGGGAGCTGCTCGGGGGCACGAGGCGGCGGTCAAAGCGTTGGACATGACTTGGACCACCGACGACGACGAGACGACGAGCGAGGCCACGCTGGAAGCGACGCGAAGCTCCGCGAGTCGCGGAGGCTGATATAAGCGAGCAATGCATGGCGAACACTGATTGTTCGGCTGAACCCGGCTGAAATTTTGCTCCTGGGGAGTCACGATCGTGGTGCCCTTCTGGCCTTGTGACTTTTGTGTGTGTAGTTTGTGAGAAGAAGAGGAAGATAGAGTCGGAGACAGAGACAGAGAGAGAAAGAGATAGTGTGTGTGTGTGTGTCAGAGACAGAGATAGTGTTTGTGTCTGAGAAGTAACATGCCAGGGTTCTGAGTCACAGCGACTCCCCTTCCCACCAATCAGCACTCCACTACGGAGCCCCGTGTACTGCATTGGTGGCCCGCCCCGATGATCGGGCCAGCGTGATTGGTATGAGCGGGAATCGGCGACCCAGCCGGTTGGTACTCGAGAGGCCGAGCGATCGAGTTACCGTTTGTGAGCGGGAGACAGAGTCAATTGAATCGTGTGAGGCAGTGCTCTAAGGATAGAGACAACAGACAGACCGACATTGAACCTGTACATCAGAGACGGAGACAGAAGCCAGAGCCACAGTGGCGCAAAACGCGTTGCTGCGGCTGTGGCGGGAAGCGTGGGAACAGGCCGCCCGAGGGGGTATATGAGCAAGAGGCCCCCCGCCCGCGCGGAGCGTTGCGTCAAGAGGCTTTCCTTCGACTCCCGCTCTCAAGTGCGCGTGCTATTCAACTAGCAGTAACCCAACTTTCAGCAGCCCGCCTTGTGTGCCGCTGCTCTCCCTGTCCTATCCTCATGACGAGGGATCCGCCACAGAAGCCGCCCGCCGCGGCTGCTTTGGAGCTCCAGCGGCAGCAGTACCAACGACAGCAACTGCAGCAGCAACAGCACCAACAGCACCTTCAGCACCAGCAACTTCAACAACTCCAGCAACTTCAGCTCCTTCAGCATCAACAGCAACAGCAGCTGTACCAACAACAGCAACAACGGCACCAACTTTGGCAACAACAGCAAGCTGTGAGCGTGAATCCGCCTCAAGGGCCACTTCAACATGGATCCCGATTGCCGTCGTCTTTTCCAAGCATAGCGGATCCCACCGCACCTGACGAGGCGGCAGCGCTAGCTGCTGCTATGCAGGCGTACGGCGCCAACCCGCCGCTCGCCGCCTCCAGTCCCGCAGAGGCCACCGCTGCCGCCGCCGCCGGGATGGTCTTCGACATCTTTGGGATCCCAGCGGCGAGCGCGGGCACTGGAGACGGTGGCAGCAGGGGCCTTCAGTGGCGGCAGCAACAGCAGGTACAACAGCTCCAGCAGCTGCAGCAGATGGAGCAGCACGAGCAGCAGGAGCTGCTGCGCAGATTGCAGGCCGTCCTGGACGGCCGCCGGGCACTTCCGGGTGACGAGGCTACCGTCGCGTCCGCCGCCAGAAATGAGCTGGCAGCGGCGTTTGCGCCGTCAGAGCCGCTGGTCGACCCGAACGCCCCTGTTCAGGCAAGAATCGCTGTGTCCTCAACCTTCTCACGCAACCCCTTTCTTCGCCACACTCCCTTTGCCAGAAAATCGCCCCACTCCTCCCTTTTTCATACCACTACCCCTACACCTCCATCTCGATGCCCCTCCCCCTTCCCCCCTTCTCTCTCCCACTCATCGACTCCGCGAAAGCCAGCCGGCCAGCAACGGCCATGGTGTCGCGGCTGTAGGAATCCCTACAGTGGCGACGGCGGGGTTACGAGGTGTGGAGTTTGGAGGGCGGGTAAGATCCGGAGGGTGCTTAGGTTGCTCGCGGAGGTGGTGGTCTACGAAGCAAGGCCCGCCGCACGCCTTCTCCATCCAATTATTCCTGCCTGCTCCTATCCTTCCCCTTCCCGTGCCTCTCCTCCCTTCATCCGTTTTCAAGTTACTTCTCCTGCGGCGGGTCCAGACTACCTTCCTCACCGAGCTGCTCCTGTGTCTGTTTAATTCTTTCCAGCTGGGTCCGTTGGTCGCGAGCAGCCGGATACATCTGCAGGGTGAGTGCGGTCTCGCGTGTGTCAGGTTCGGGGACAAAGGGAGTGAGTGTGTTTTTTTGGAAGGTTGGCCTGGGAGCCATGTGGCTCCTTCGGTTGCAAACTTGAGGCGGGGTATCTGCTTTGGGGATATAATAAGGCCGTGTGGCCTTTCCATCTGCCCCGGTGTCCCGCCAGTGTTTTTGGCTCCCGTTCGTCACTCCTCCCGATCCGCGCGCTATTCTGTGCATGCCGCATTGATGGTCGGACCATCGGCCGCCGGCACCCCTTTGCTCGTGACCTCACTCGCTGCGTCCCGTCACCTTCATTCGCTAGACATTGGCCCCCCCTTTGACGCACCCACCATATCCATCTCCACCTCTATCTGTCCTCACCCTGGGTGGCCGCCACCACCGCCACCGTTCTCGCAGCCGGCCACGCCGTCAACTATTCCCAGCAGAAAGAGGCTGCACACTGATTCTGCCGGCGGCCTGCTGCGACGTCAGTTGAAGCGGGGCGGCCTTGCCAGCTCAGTTTCTGTTACAATTCCTCACGACACGTTGGATAAGCTTAGCCCCCCCAACACTGTGAAGTTTAAGGGGCAGGTTTGTTGATCAGAAAAGATAGAGGGTAACTGGGGGTGGAAGTGGTTCGGTGGCTTTAATTTTTCTGAAACATTCGTTTATTCCTCATCCATGTCTGAAGCTTCCATTTTTTTCAAGTGAGGTCTTGATACTAACATTATATTTGGCATGCCTTTCCTGTACCCCCCCCCCCCGGGCCTCCTCCTGTTCTACTACTGCAGAGCTTGTTCGGTCTTGAAACTCTTGGCCAAGCTGCATATCCGGCAAGCCTTTCAAGCTCATTCAATCCCGCAGGCCAGGCTGCCGGGCAGCAGCTCGTGACCCCAACATCTGCACCGGAGCAGGTGCGAATGTTCCACAGCGCCGCCATCCCGCAGGGTGCCTTGGCAACCCTGGGCGAGTCTCCGACGGGATCGCCACAAGGGCACATGACGGCGGCAGCAGCAGCCGTGCTGCGTGCGCGGTCCGACTCGTCGCGCAGCCCTCCCGGCCCTCTGGGCGCGCGCTCGCTCGGCGATTCAATAATTTCGCTGTCCTCCGCATCGGCCTCGCCGACAACTGCTGGGGCGGTCTCGACAGGGACGGCCGTCCGTGCCGCAGTAGCGAACTTGACGCCGACGACGACGCCGCCGGCCGGGTCCCCGCTGGTGTCTGGACCAGCGCAGGCGGCCGAACCGGCGGTGGCGGTGGCGGTTGCGGCGACGGCGACAGGTAGAGCTGCGGTATCGAGACCGCCTGGCAGCCGGAGGCGGACGTGGATCGGCTGGAGAGGGCACACGCTGCCGCGTCTGTCGTCGCTCAACACGGCAGAATTCCCTGTGGTGCTGCAGCCGCGTGATGCGGCGCGGCTTGCTGCCGAGACGGCCGAGGCTGCGGGGTTGCCTGTGGAGGCTGCGGCTGCGCCGTGGTCGTCGGGTCGCCGTCGGCGGTCGCGGACCGTCACAACTGGCGGTGGCATCGAGGCTCTGGGCGACGCGGTGATGGCCGAGGTGGACGGTGGTGGCGACGCGGCGGCGACAGCGTCGTCCGAGGGCGGTGGCGACGGCGGCGGTGCCACCTCCGACGACGATGGCGGGTCGGGCGAGCTGTCGCCGGCAGCACAAGACCGGCAGCGGCGGAGGCGCAACGCCGAGGCTGCACGACGCACGCGGCAGCGCAAGGCACAGACGCTGCGTTACTTCCGGGAGCGCAGCACGGCACTGGAGGAGCAGGAGCGCGCGCTACGGGGCCAGATTGCGGCGCTGACGGAGGAGCAGACGGTGCTGCGAGCGCGCAACGATGGGCTGGAGGCGCGCATCGAGGCCATGGAAGCGGAGCTGGCGGCGGTGCGCGACGCGCTGGTGGCCGCCGGGATCCAGATGCGCCACGGGCTGGTAGTTGGCGGTGCTGACGTGCCGGGTCCGCAGGAGTTGCCTGGAGCCGGTGGCAGTGGCGTGTGGTCTGGTTGGCAAGGGCACTGACACGAATGAGGGTAAGAGCTTCGTCGCGGAACTACTGCAAGGCACTCCCATTCGAGTTTATTTTTTGCCGTCCGCAAATCTTGAGGTTGTTTTCTTTCTGACTCCGTAATCATCACTTACACCTTTGCTTGACAACCTTCCTCCCTCCTTCCATTCTGTCGAACACTTATACCCCCCCCCTCGCATTTTATGGGTCTTACTCCTCTGCAACACTTAATATGCCC
>JADGKE010009825.1:0-10329 GCA_026954515.1 Cladochytrium tenue
CTGGTCAGTGTGGGAGGAGGCAGCGGCCTCGGTTGAGGACGTCGAGGCCTTTCTTGTCGTCAAGGGCCACGACGCCGAGGCGTATCGTCCCGTGATAGCCGCCGTTTGTGACGACGACGAAAATAATGGTGACAATGTTGACGATGAAGGAGGGCAGGAAGGGCGGGATCGGACGTACTCTTTTCTGGCATGGGCCCTGGACGCGGCGCGGGACGAGTATCCGCCGGCAGAGCTCTCTGCGGTGAGGCCGTCCCTGATCGAGCTCCGGCTCAGTCTGCTCGAGTATCAAAAGCCCGGGTCGGAGTGGGAGCGGCTGGTTCCGGTCTCGAGGCTCGTGGGAGTCCGGCTGTGGGGCGCCGCTGCCGAAGAGTTCGAGTGGGGTATCGACTGCCGGGACGGTGGGGACTACGACGCGCGTGCGTTTCAGGAAATCAGCCAATTAAACTCTGCGTGGACGTCGCGCCGCGCAGCGTAAGCCATCCTCTCTGTAAGTGGGCCAATCGGTATACCTGAACAGTGCACCCATCCACGGTATACCAAGGTGGAACATCCTATGTCTAGGAGGCTAAAAGTCAGGGCCTTTCCTCTTCAAATTGCGGATCGGGTGGGTAAATGGTGGAGGAAGTGAAAAGTGGACGCCAAAAGGATTTTAAAATAGTACACAACCCTTAAATATCAACATGTCTTGGATGGTATAGTAAAACATTAAATTGCAGTTCTTTCTTGATGGTCCGCCGGCTCGCTATCTCTAATGTAGAAGCTATCACAATGGCTTCGCATTGCTCCCCGTCCTGGCTTAGATTGTCCCTGTCATTTGCCCACTCTTTGAGTTATAAACTCTGTGCATCTTATAAGCTTCAGTGGCTGTTTTCTAGGCTCTGCGAGCCATGCTACAGGGGACGGTCCCTTGACACATGCTCTTAAAGATAACCTTTCGCTCACTCGTGTCTGCAACTTCGCTGGGTCCCTCACTGAGTCATCTCCAGTGGCGCCATCCAATTGTCCTGCTTACGACGCCACCGTTTTGCCCGCTCTCCCGCTTATTCTCAGAGCATCCTCGTGCCGACAAAAACGCGTACACGAAGGACCAGAATACGCCCCTGCGTTCCGCGACAAATGTTTTGTGGTTTTTGAGACTCATTTCGTATTCTACATCCGGATGGCAGGTTAGAAAAGACAGAAGGGCGACTGAGCGCAGGCAGAGAAACAGTGGAGAAGTTCACGCAAGAAAGGGCTTGTGCGTTTCGGGTGGAGGGGTTGGGGAGTAACAGCGAGAACGATAAACAGCCTCACTCCCACTCAAACAAAATGCTATCCCAGAACCAACCGCGCCAGAGGGTGTAGGTGTCGACCACGAAGCTAAAGGTGTTGTTCCCCTCCACCAGCAAGTCTGTCGGCACCAGTATTTCGATGAGATGCCACTCCCCAGCAGTGGTTGCCGAGCGGCACGCCGACGGGTCCGACGGCAGCCCATCCGTCAGTGAGCCCAGTCTCGACACGGTGGCGTTCGCAACTACTGCCCGATTGATGTACACCGACCCTGTGGTTCCCTTGGAGTAGCCCGCCAGACTGGCCGTCAACACGCCGGACCTATTCAGCGCGAGGTCCTCGGGTGTCACCTCGAACACCACGTCCCACGACCCGATTGCCGACTGCCCGAACCACCAGTCGTCCGCCGGCAAGCTCGAGCCCACCACAAACGTGACGTTTGCCGGTGACTGCGCGATTAGCGCATGCTGATATGGCGCGCCGCCATTGCGGAAGCCCGTCGTCTTGCGGTCCAGCGCACCAATCTGGAACACCAACGTCCGCCCCGCCGCCAGCGCCCACTCCAGCTGCCCCAGTGACACCTCGTTCTCCCCCGCCGTTACCGCGACCTCGTCCACCAGCAGCCTCGTCGTCACTGCCGCGAGCGACCCGCCGTTGCCCCATGCCTCCAGGCCGTACGTGCCAGCTCGCACGTGCTGGAACTCGAACGCGCCGTCCGAGTCGGCGTACGTCGTGTAGTAGAATCCGCGTCCCTGGTCCAAGCTGGTCTCGTTCGCGTCCGCGTCCCCCAAGAACACGGCTGCCCCTGCCGCCGGCCGGCCGTCTGACAACACAATGCTGCCCGTCACGTGCGCCACCCGCTGCTGGTACGCCGTGTCCGTCACAAACTCGTACGGCCAGGCAGCCTCCTCCTGCACCGCGCGCTGTGACGCGTCCGTCACCGACCCGTTGTTGAGATACCACAGCCAGGGCCCCAGGATCTTCCCGGCCGGCAGCACGTCCGAGGACGACGCCTGAAAGTGCGTACCGTGAACCACGTTCAGCTGCACCGTGTCACCCGACGCGGATTCGCGGTGGACCTAAAGCGGAACGAGTCCAATGATATTTAGGAATGGTGGGCTTAAGAGGAGCAGAATAGAGGCGGAGGAAGGATGGGAGAGGAAGAACATACCAATAGCTCTTGCTTCAGATGGTTGCCATTCAGGTAGTCGCGTCCTGCCCGAATGTACCAGCTTCCAAACCCGCTCCCATAGACACCATAGAAGGAAAGATCCTTGTTGAACGAGCTCCAGTCGTACTTTGTGATGTACGACCCATCGGCCGTTAGCCATGTCTCGTCCTGCACCTTGGTCCCGGCCAGGATGGACGAGTAGAGCGGCAGCGCCTCGTCCTTGATTGCCGTGTGGCCGTTCACAAACGTGGTGTTGTCCAGCCGCACAAGAGACCGGAAAATGCCCAAGACGGGGAGGTTGCTGTTGACAAAGTACTGGTATGCGCCTGGGAGGCCGTCAAACAGGACCCAGTGGAACTCGCCGTAGGACGTGTTGAAGCGCACGTCAATGAAGTCATCGCCCGACGCGAAGATATCGGCAGCCTGGTTATCGAGCTCTACCTCACCTCCGGAGTCTTGTTGAATTGATAACGGGAAAATGTCAGCCATATGTCTTTTGTGCTCGAAAGGCGAGGAAGGAGGGGGGGAGTGGCGGCGGCCTGGAGTGGGGACGAGGATGAGCGGTGGCTTCTCAACTGAATCCCGCATAATGTCCGACGGCTTCCCCTACAATTTCCCTGTTATTGAAGTAGATGGGCTTGCCGTAGGTCGGGCCAATGGTGGCGTTCCACAGGTCGTTGCCAAGCACCCAGGAATTCGATGAGATCTGCGTCAGGAACGGCTGCGCGGCGTGGCAGGCGACTGCGCCGGCAAGTACCAGTGGAAGTGAAATAAGCTTTGGATTGCGCATGGTGGGCGGGTGGAGGAGAGGAGAGGGTGGAGGATCCGAGGTCAGGTGGCGTATAAGAGCGAGGAGCACAGAATTTCTAAGAAGAGACGACAAAGATGGAAGAGGCGTGAAAGATCATCCTCACCTGAGTGGGGGAGAAGGGGTTTTAAGATGCGGCAGGGGAACGCCTACGACGGCGGTGAAACTCGCCACGGCAAGGCGACGACGGCGTGGAGGACTCGTCGGAACGACGATGGCGTGCTGCTGTGTGCCGTCGCTGTGTTCAAACCATCCTGTCAAATGCATGTCGCAAGCATGGCGCAATAGGTGTGACAAACTCTTTAACCTGAAGAGGCGAAAGGTGAGTGTGATAGGCACAGAGGGATAGAGAGAGAGAGAGAGTATGTGTTGGGAGGTGATATCTGGATGTCGGTAGCCAGTCACCTTGTTAGCCGAAACACGACTCTCATGATGGACGACTCGTCTGAACCAAAAGCCATTGGTTTGTTCGATCAGATACAACCCGATCTTAACGGAGGCTTCTTTGGCGCCGATTCGATCTTACTCATACCCGAAGGGTAATCCTTCAGGCACTTATGGCCAGTGTAAATGGCTAGACACATAATACAAGTCAGTCATAACACAGGGACTTGAGTCTCCTTCCTGAAAAACCTACCAACCTTCTTACAACTCACTCAATAAAAGCTAGAATTATTTGGTAAATAATTAACCAATCTCGAGACTGTACAAACCGCCTGTCAATGGTCGATAGAGTCAAACTTCGTTGGTTCTGACTCAATGGATCATAAGTCATAACAAGGTCATCGTACGGGAACGTGCGGTGTAAATAGACCTATGTGGATCACGCGACTAAGTTGCACTCGGGTAGGCCAACGCAAAAGGCGTTGCGTGCCCGTTGCGCTTTCTTAAATGTTGCTGATGGAAACCTGGATACGACGACCATGGCCACTGCCGGTTGCTGCTCGTGGGTTGCGGGCGGCCAACAGTCCGGAAAGGCAGAACTCTGGAGATGTAGTTTAATGGTAAAATGCTATGTAATAACGTACAATTTGGGTTCTTGTAGCTCAATGGTAGAGCAGCTGGCTTTTAACCAGTCGGGAATTGTTTAAAGCTCCACAAAGATCAAGAGCAACCGAATGTAAACGTATCGGTAACCAAAACGAAACCAATTTCAATGCTTAAAGGCTTGGAAAAATGCCGGTAAATGTCGGTTATCGGGGAAGTCGTAACCGTAGCTAGGATTGCAGGAGAAGGAGAGGTGGAGAGGGTTTAAAATCGAGGCGGGTCGCATAAAGCCTCACTTGACTGAGCTGTACACATCACCTTTTCCGAATGTCGGCCAAATCCAATTACAAAACAAGTGAAGGTCAGACAAACCCGAAAGCAATAAGGAGAGGAGAAAGGCAGAGGGCGGGTAAGAAGGAAGACGGGAGAGGAGATATCGCAGCAATTGAGACATGGCTCAGAACATGTAGGTCTTCGTCAAGCACCATCGGTGCACAAGAGTACAGTGGGTCATATTCGACTCCATATTCAGACGATGTCGGCGTGAGTTGCATTCATCATTGTGCCTCAGGTTGAGTGTGTGGAAGGGGGAAGAGACTGGGGCTGGGTGGGCAAGAAAAGGAGTGGAAGGTCGGGAGGAAGTGGACTGACATTCACCACGCAGAAGCACCGTAAAAACATGATCACACAATGCTCGGTGCGTACAACTCGACTTCAAGGCCAAAAAAGGGTACCAACACGAGCTTTTATGCTGCACAGCCCAGCATGTTGAAGTCCGCTGAATGTGACCCGTATATACACACACATGCACTCACTCCCTTGCCCATCTCGCTCACCCAGTTACAAAAAATTTTTTTTTCTGGCGCCCTTCGGGTTTGAGGGCAAGCACGCAAACCTTCGTCCGTGAGGGCAAGTTTCCCAGCCGCGTCCAGAGTGTTCTCCTCCTCCCTCATTATCTCTCCCTACTTTTCTCCCCAACGGCCTGCTCAACCTGCTGCTCCTACCAGTCCTTCCACGCCGACCTGCCCTCTTCGCTCAACATCATTGTCGCCGACGCCGCCGACGTTGGCCGGCGTCGACAGAGAGAAAGCCAGCTACATCGCTCCCTTGTACCGGAAAGAGTGCGTTAATAAGCCTGCCAACGAGCATAATTTTCCTCACCCTTCAGACATGATTTTTTTGCAATTCCAGCGAACGAGAGTCATCCACTCCGAACAGCTCCTTTGCAGTCGAAATTGCCGCCTCTTTCGCGGTTTCGGACCACCCGCACCCTCCAGATATGTCTGCAGCCCTGCTCACCGCGACGTATCGGACGCCTTGTGGAGGACGCCTCTGTGTGAAAGATTATGTGGGAGATACCTGACGCTTTGAGGCGAAACTGCGCACTAGTTTGGCCCGAGAGGTGAATACGAAAAAGGGAGGAAGGGGGGGAATGAATGTGACGAGGTGCGGGAACGAGTCCATTAGACGGAGGAACATTATCCCAGGATGTATACAAAGTGGTTCACAAGATAAAAAGAAGAGAAAGAAGAGATTGAGAGAATAAGTAAGGATATATTACCTTTTTCTCGGCAAACTGATTAGCTTTGGTGTTGTACACCAAGTCATGAATTGTTTTTCGTTCCAGCACCGTGTCCCTTTTTTGACGTAAAAAAGAGTATAAACAGCCCGACGCTTGCATGTTCATCTTTTTGTCCACTATTGTAGACCTCCTCGTCACTTTCCGCTCTGTTTTCCGCCACGGTCACGCGTCTCGTCGCCTTTTATCCATTTCCCAAAAGTTGGCCCTGTTTGCCTGTTACTCACCATGTAAGCATGGTGACAAGACCCTTTTGATGGCTCTTCATCCCGCGTAACGTCACACTTGACGTCGTTCCGTGGTGGTGTTGGTGGCTGTTGACAGGGCGGCGCAGTTGAGATCCTGAGTTGTTTGTTATACGCACGAAATGGTATTGAATTCTCAGCACAAAACACACACTAAGTTTCCCAGCAAGGCTGCTGCCAGCGATTCCGAATCATCCCGATTCAGACAAGAAAGGAGGAGTTCGCACTGCCGGAGCGTGCCGGCTGTCATTAGTTGACTGGGTCCCAGCTCTCTCCTGAAAAGGTATTGTCAACAAAGCGAACTAGAACAGTGCAGGGGGCATAGGTGATTAGAGGTGATAGCAGAAGAAGCCAAAGATCCTATTGGAACAAATTGACTTTTATCATAAATCCAAACATTCTAGGACCGAGACGTCGAGGCAAGTGTTGAGCGGCGGTGCTTAGCCGGCGGCGGTAGACGTCAATGACAGATGTGGTGGAGATACACAAGACGCACCAAAGTCAATGAACAGAAAAGGGGAAATTCCCAGGAAAACAGATACACAAGCTAACGTGATAAGTCAACACAAACACAGGAATAAAGCCCAAGAAGGAACACAGCAGGAGAGCACACAAAATTTCCAACAGTTAGGGTGGAAGCCAGAGCGTAGGTTGAAGTGGCGGCGAGTGGAATAAAGTAGGAAAGGAAGGGGTAGGAAAGGTTACCGTGGTGATTTCTCTAATAACGAAGTCGTGAAACACACGGCGGGGAGAAAGAAAATAAAAGGACGGGCGAGCGGGTGGTGGAGGTAAGGCGGCATTGTCACCCTGCGCAGATAAGGAGGCACTGGCAAACAAGGAGGCAGATCTGGACAAAAGGTTCACTGATATGGTAGACCGCGCAGCAGCAGTTGCCGCAAGCAATACATCCTTCACGGAAGCTGGTGTAGTAACCCATCCACATTGCATGGCTACAGCAATACTTATCATTGCCTGAAACTTTTTGCTTAGAAGCGCTCCTCCCAGTACCTCGAAATCACTTAGTATTCGTGCTGTCTGAACTCCATATGCTCACCTTCTGTTGACCCGCTTGTACCCGACTCGTTTGTCTCGTAGTTGACTTTCATCGCTGGCGTGGGACTGGGCTGAAACGGTCTGCACGATTCCTCGGGAGCAGTCGCCGAGGAGACAGGAGCTGCAGGTGAGGAGACAGCTGTAAAGACGGTGGCACGGACCGTTTCCGGGCAGTTGCTGGTTGACCTGCTGAGGCCGCCAGCGTCTGGGTCGTCCGGGACGGGCCGTGGTAGACGTTGAAGCCAGGGTGGATGCCATTACATCGAGAGGGAAAAAAAAGCACCGCCACAGCCGCTTCCTGTGTGACGGAGGCTGGCTGATTAGTTTGGGATCTAAGTCCCTGAAAAACATGGCGTTATCTATACAAAGCGCCTGTGAAAGGTGTTGCCACCATGCTCCCGAGATTAAGAAGGCCATTCGAATCAAGGTGTTTCACCTTCCTCCAATCATCCACAGCTGAGCTGTGGCGGGGTGTAGTGCAAGGAAAACCAAGGAGACTGAATGGGAAGGGAGAGCAAGGATATAGTTTTTGGCCTTTTTTTTAATGGATAATATACAGCACAAAGATGTGGAGCTCTATGGCGGCGGCGGTCCCGGAGTTCGCGTTTACACCTCCGTTCCTATTCCCGAACCTCAGCGCTGGTAACATGAGTAGTGTTTGGTGTGGCTGAGTCACGGTGTCAGACAGACCCCTACACAGTGACATGACTTGAGCTGTCAGCCTGCTCCCCTCGCTCCACTCCCGTTCCTCCCCGGCCATGTCACGGGCGCATCAGGTGTCGAGAACATGCTACCGCTGAGCCCGTCGCAAGAGAGTGCCAAGGATCATGACCAGCAGTCGATCAAGTCTCCACCGATCCCTCCGAAAATGCTTTTTGGGACAAGAAGTGCCTCAATAATAGCGAAGAGTGGGAGCGCGGCTTTCTGACCGGCCTTAGTCAATGCGATGTCGTCGTGTTGGTCTGCTCCGAGGACGGGCTCCGCCGCGCACAGAGCGCTGGAGAGCAGCCCGACAACCTGATCCTGGTGCCAGAGTGGGCTGCGATCATATGATCGCCCATATGATTGTGGGGTACAAAGGGACAAATTTGGTACCCCGGGCGATCATATGATCGCCAGGGTACAAACACACCTGCCTGTCTCACGCCCAATAAATTTGTTTTTTAGGCTGACCTTGCGGTAGACTGACCTAGTCGCAAGTTTTTCGGTTGGTCACATCCAGTCCCCCCACTAGTCTTTTGTCACACTCTCTGTCTCCCACCACCCACCGCGATTTGGTGTATAGCATTGGCCCCTGTAGGCATCGCCGCCTGTCTGTCTCACACCCAATAAATATGTCCAGGGGCCGACCTTGCGGTAGACTGAGCCGGTCGCAATTTTTTTGGATGGTCGCTTTCAGTCCGCCCGCTAGTCTTTTTTCGCACCCTCTGTCTCCCACCACCCCCCGCCATTTGCTGTATAGCGACGACTCCTTGCGGAGTTTGAAAACCGCTTACACTCTGATCCGGACCATGGCCTTTTCGCTCTGCCAGAGGTTCCTGACCTTCGCGCGCCACTTGCTCGCCGTCAGGGACGCCGCCAACAGCGACCCGGACAGTGTCTTCCGCTGTAGCCCGTCCCTCCTCTTCTCTAGGCTCGTCACGGACCTTCTCTGCGAAATATTCGCTGCTGACGGTGGCGCTTCCGCCTCGTCCGAGACCGTCGTGCTGCTCGTCGACGCGCTCGACAAGTGCGGCTTGGTGGATGCTCGAGGCGACGTCCTCGCCGTGTTCGCTAGGGCTTCGAAGCGATCCCGTACCAGGTCAAGATCATCTTCACCTCTCCGCCCGACGGTGACATTGTCGCGGCCATGGCTGTCACGGGTGCCCTGGAACACCATATCCCTTCGGACGCGAACAGACAGGCTGATGCTCAGGCCGTAGCTTCGCGGGGCGTGCGGGCGATATTGAAGAGGCGGGCAGGACTTCCGCCCTTTGCGCTGTCGACTGCGCCGGATGCGACTGTACACGACTTCGAAGTCGACGGCGCCGCTGTCGCTGACATCACTAATACCCTTCTCGAAAAGTCAGGCAGCTTCCTCGTCTGGCTGGCGGTGGCCCATTGCTTGCTCGAAGAGTCCGATCCAGGCGGCACGGCAAGAGACATCTGCGGCAGCAGCACTGTCGCAGCAGTGGCGCTCGCTGTGGCGGCCGCCAAGCTGCCCGTCGGCCTCGCCTCTCTGCACGCCTCGGTATTCCGCCCGCCTTTGGCCACCGCTCCAGCCTGCACCTGTCGCTCGTCGTTGGCCTCCTCGCGGTCGCCCACGAGCCGCTCTCCTCCGCCTAGGTCGCAGACATCGCCAACGTCATCCTCAGACAGGCAAGTATTGCCTCGGGCGGCTGCGCGCAGTGCTCGCCACCGTCGCGACGTCATCGGCAGCTGAGCCTGCCTCAGCTTTCAACCACAAATCCGTCACGGACTACCTATCTGGCAAAGAGTGCAGCGACCTACGTATTGGGGTGTAGCCTCCACGACAAGGAGAATCCTCACCAACGACAATGGTGTGGAACTGGGGTTGACAGCGACCACTACAACGAAGTGATTGCGGGGAAAAGCTTGTACTCTATTTGGTGTACGTGACTTATAAAGGAATGACAAAGAACCAGACACAGAACGGAGTGAATCAAGGCTGAACCAATAGCGAGGGCGAGCACAGGTGAAACACAGAAAAGAGCGAAAAGGTTGGAGATGAGGTGAGAGAGCAAAGCGCCATACAAGAAAAGACATATGAGACACAAACATGAAACCGAGGATAAAGAATAGTAAAATATTCCAACACTCCCCCTGGCGCGCAGTCGATCACGAGAGTCCAACTGCCACCCGGAAAGTCTCTATCTTAGGTCCGTTCACCGGCTTTGTAAGTGAGTCCGCGAGCTGTGAGTGTGTATCAGCGTAGACGACCTCGACCTCCCCCGACGTGATACGTTCGCGTATGAAGTGATACTTGACGTCAATATGCTTCGAACGGTCGTGTGAAGTCGGGTTGCATGCGATGTTGATAGCTGCCTCATTGTCGCAATAAATCCTCGTTGGCCCCCCCGGGCCATGGCGAAAATCGGTGAGAATCTGGCGAAGAAACACGGCCTGGTGCCATACCGCGGCGCGATCATATGATCGCCCATATGAACCTGGGCTACAAAGGCTACAAATTTGGTACCCAGGCGATCATATGATCGCG
>JADGKE010009826.1:0-10320 GCA_026954515.1 Cladochytrium tenue
GAATAAAAGTAGAAAACGGATTTCGAGGAGAAAAGGGGAGGCCATTCCGGCTCAAGCGGAGTCGGATATTCTGATGCTGGCCGCCGCGGTCTCGTCCCGCGTCTGCTTCAAGAACGGGATCAAGTCTGGTTGTGAAGGAAATTAATCAAAAAAATAAGCGTCAGTACAAATGACACTCAACACGGAAACGGCGACCGAGAAAGTTCAAGCATAACGTACCAGTACCCCCAGTTCCTCTTAGCGCGCCGCTGTCCCCGCTACCGGTGCCGCTACCACCCGTTTGAGGGCGCGGGTCATGTTGGCCGGCGCGCGGGGTAGCGGCCGCAGCGGCTGCGGCGCGCCCGGACTGCGACACGATGTAGCGCGAGACCATGCGCACGTGAGCGTCGCGGAATCCCTTGACGGCGGCGACACAGGCGTTGTATGCATCGATACAGGCGCGCGAGGCGTCGGCGTCGACGCCCGCCGCCGCCGCCGAGCCGAGACGGAGCGACTCGTGGCGCGCAGCAACGGTGACGTTTGCGGCGCCGTCAATGTGATTGTCGTCATCGCCATCGTTGTCGCCGTCAGTGGCGCCGGCGCTCGGGCCGCTAACGGCGGCGAGGCCGGCCACGAAGGCACGCACGGAGTATGACAACTCGAGGTCACGGATGAAGCGCTGCGCCGGACCAGGCATATAGGAGCGCATGTCCAGCATGGCGTTGAACGCTGGGGCCACGGCGGAGGCGGTGGTGGGCACGGCGTGGTGTTGGGAGTGAGCGTGATGGTGGCCAGCGTGCGGGTGCGTGTTCAAAGGGCCTGTGTGCGGGCCGGAGGCGACCACGGCGGCGGCCTGAACGACGGCTGGTGATGCCGGGCGCGCTACGGCGCTCAGCAGTGACGGCGGCGGCGCGGCGTCGTCCGGCGTGGGGTGCTGTCTGTGGGAGCTGCGGGAGGCGACTGAATCAGTCATAGTCGAAGTTGGCATCAGCCGCGCCACGGGGATTGCGCGCAGGGCGGCAGAGACAGCCTGCATCCAGGTCCGCGGCGGGGCTACGGCCGTAACGTCGATATCAGCTGCGTGCTGCGGGTCCACCTGCCGCACGTCCGAGCCGTGCGTCGTGCCGGTCCCACCAGGGCGGAGTGCATGATGCCCGTGGCGCGAGACCATCGGGCGGTGACGGATGCCGAGGGCGGCGTCTAGCACGTGCATGATGGGGCTCTGACCAGCGCTGGCGCCGGCGTACTTGCCAAAGGTGCCAGGCGGCAACGGTGGGACCGACGGCGGGCCGTTGGGTACGCCACCGACGGGCACGACACCTTCGTACAACACGCCGTCCGGCAGCTGCTCCGTGTTCACCCATCCGCGGAAGTATGGCCGCACGCGGGAGTAGAAGATTTGTGCGTCGTTCTGGCGTTGGCCAAGGATTGAAAGGGGGGAAGGGATTAGATTAGTTGAATTTCAACTGAAAGAGGGGAAAAGGTGAAAGGGTATACTACGCGTCGAAAGTAAAGACAAAGAAACACGGCAGCAAAACTGACCTTGTCGTACATGCGCACAAAGGCGGTGTTCATATCCCGCAGGCACGCAAGGATTCCTTCCAGGTCGTCGGTCAGACGCCGCACGTCCGCGTCGCGCACGGCTGCGACGGCGTCGGCAATGAGCGGCACGGTGGGGGCGCCGGCGACCTCCATAGCGAGACTGATGAGGTAGAACCACGCCTCATCGTGGGTGCCGGAAAAGGTGTGGAGTACGGCCAGGTTGTCGAGCGACATTGGCGCGTCGTCGAACAGCCGCTTGTAGTTGTACAGCACCACGGCGGCGTACGAGACAACCGGCTTGAGGTCGAGCACGATACAGATGGCGCACCATGGCACCGCGACGCAGGCGGGGAGGATCTGAGAATTCACGAGTCAGCGAGGGCTTCTCTGGCTTATAATAGGGAAATGGCCATACATACCTGCTCGGGCCCTTCGTCCTGCCCGACACCGCCCCAGATGTAAGCCTGCGCGATGAGCGACAGTACGACGTATGCGCGGCGGCGCTGATCGTCGCTCTCCAGACGCGAATGGTCGAGCAGTGGCATGGCGGCGATACGCCGCCGTAGGGCGCTCGAGCCCATCAACATCAAGCCCTGCAGGTCATCCAAAGCCAGCTCCCATGGAGCATAATACAGGTCGGGGAGCCGGCGCAGCGGTTCGGCTGCGCCGAGGAAGCCCGAGGCAGCATCAATGGCATAGGTCACGGGATCTGGGACGGGGAAGCTGCCATCGGTGGGCTGCTGCTGCTGCCGCCGCTGCTGCTGCTCCTGCCCCTGAGGAGCCTGTTGTCGCAGCAGAGGCGGAGCGAGCGCGTCGGCCTCGTTGACGGCGACAGCAGGCAGCGCAGGCTCCTCGGCGGCGTCATCGAAGAGCGACTCGACCTCTGTGACTCCACTGTCGACGGGCGATGGCGGCGGAAACGCGGCGGCCGGCGGGAGGAAAGGGTCGACAGGTAGGGTATCGACAGCTTCGGCAGCTAGGTGGGCCGCGGCGGCAACGGTGGTAGCGCTGATGTCGAGGCGCAAGCCGGCGGCCGCCGGCGACGTAGTGGACATGACACTAACAACCGCTTTCGGGAGGTGGGGGGCCGGTGGCAACGGCAGCGGAGGCGGCAAAGGCGGCGTCCAAGGCGCCCCGCACAGTCACTTCGGCCGTGTAGCGGAGGTGAAGAAAGAAGGGTAAAGGGTGCGTGATCCGCCTGAAGTTGTTTGCCAAGTCAGCAAATGCGTGTCGCTCACCTGCAGGCAACCTGGCCCGTCAGACTGGCCACTATGCACGTCCTGTCCCAGCCCACCACCGCCATCACAACTGTCTAGGTCAGTCTACTTCCTATATCTCTATTTCTAATATCTCCCTAAAGCCTGTCTGCCGCCCTCAACTACTCAACCTTGCAGGGTCTTGAGCCCGCGAACTGTTCCTGGCGACCAACGGGCCGTGCCTCAAAGGAGTGTGGCGTGGGCCGAAAATAAACTAGGCATGAGAGAGTGGCGCGACCGACGCCCAGTGACTCCCGATCACGTCACACAGTTGGCTCCAGTTGACCAATGGCTGGGCCACCTGCATCTCATCATCTCTCATCGGCCTCAGGGCTTTTGGATTCTAACGAGCTATATACAAAATTTTGATATCAAACTATCCGAAATTTCTCCATAATAAAAAAGTTTCACTCTCTTCGAAGCGGCGAGCCGCACGGCCGTCGCACAGCAGCAAGGGCGCGGTAGAAACATGCACAGACACGAGCACCCTAAATATAAAGCAGAAGCCCTGCGCATCCGTCCTCCTCAATCACTCACGCACCTCCAGCAACCCCAATTCATAGGAATAGAACAAAGCTCGGTTGCCCCCTTTAACCTCCCGACTACGAACCATGCGTTCTCCACACTCCAACGCGGCCACTCCAACAATGGTACTCACCACCTTTTTTGCCGCCACCCTGGCAGGGCAGGCAGTCCGTGCTGCAGCCCTGCCGGCGCCAGCTCCGACTTCGGCCACGTGCGGTTCGCAGCCATACGACACCACACAGTACTCCTGCACCGACGGAATGCTCTGCCCCGTCGGCACCAACGCTTGCGGCACATCGACCTCCTACGCATGCTACGACCCAAGCTTGTACTACTGCGACGGTGGTCAGCTCGCGCAAGGAGCAGCTGGATCGACGTCATCCTCGGCGTCGTCTTCGTCTTCGAGCTCGACGCCGGCTGATGTGTCAGCGACAGGCGTCGCGACAGCAGTGGGGTCGACCACAACTTCTGCCGACGGCACAACTACCAGTTCGACCGCCGCCGCTACCGCCACGTCGTCACCAATTTCTTGCGGGGGTGCCTTCCTGGGCCTGCAGATCACGTCGGATGCATCGGCATACTTAGAGAACGTGTGGGTCTGGACCGCCGACCACGAGCTGGATCTGACGGACCACTCGCAGGTGAGCATCTACACCGGCCGTGGCATGCTTGTCGAAAGCAATACAGCCGACGGTGGCGTGTGGATGTACGGTACGGCCGTTGAGCACAACCAGCTGTACAACTATCAGCTGAGCGGCGCCCGCAATGTGTTCATGGGTCTGATTCAGACCGAGACGCCATACTACCAGTCTGCTCCCGCGGCCACGACGCCGTTCACCCCCGGACTGGCCGGGTCCTCGTGGAACGACCCAACGTTCTCAGACTGCACCACGTCGGCTTGCGAGAAGTCCTGGGGGCTTCGGGTGGTGAACTCCAGCGACGTGCTGGTGTACGGAGCGGGTCACTACTCTTTCTTCGAGGACTACACGCAGACCTGTATCGCATCAAATTCGTGCCAGGACAGCGTGGTATCGATTGAGGGGAGCAGTGGTGTCACACTGCTTGCGGTGACGACCGTGGGTACCGCCAACCTGCTAAAGTTGGACGGGGCGCTGGCTGCGCCGGCCTCGGCCAACACCGACACGTACGGCTGCACTTTCGCCATGTTCGCTCAGGCCTGAGAGGGATGGAGGTTGAGAATTTTGGGCTTTTAGCTGATGGCTCAAGGGATCAGCGATTCGCGATGGTGGGCTTTCTCTTTTTTGGTTCAATGTGGGCATGTGACAGCCAGTGGGGTATGACCAGCGCCAACCTCGCTCTGTCTCCGACGGTCTTCCTTCTTGGTGTTACACCAGTGTCTTACCCAGAGAGTCATGCGCCAAAATCACCAAATCCAGTAAAAGAAAAGTTGAGGGACGGCTTCGCTCGTGTCGCGCCGATGCCAGCGTTCAGTGCCTCCAGCCGCCAAGGTCAGGACGACGACGTCCACGGCGATGGCCGCCGCCACCGCCGCCACCGCCCCGCCATCTCCACCGCTGTTGGCATCGCTGCTGCTGGTGTTGCTCTCGCCGTCTGCTTGCCGGTGCGTCAGGCGTTTCCCGTCTGTGGGTGGCGTCACAGAAACTAGAACGGCCACGTTCCCACGCACCACACTCCCCATCTCCCTCCTTTCCCTCTATTTTCCTACGTCACTTTGACAAGCCTTATCAGCCCCTTCACCCACCATGTTCTACTACCTCTTTCCGTTCCTATATTTACTTTCTCATGTTGCTGATCGGATGAAAGCCGTCGAACATCATTTCTGGTCTGCTCCTCGGACCTTCTCGTTCCCACGCGCACACTCCTCATCACCCCGACCGATGACTAAAACCACCTCCCCCACCTCCCTTCCCACCCTTCAGACCGTAGCCGCGCTGCCCGCTCCGGCGTCACTTTGCATCCCAAGATCGTCGTCTTCAGCCGTGGCTGCCACGTCCATCACCACGCCGTCCTCGACTGCCGGCGTAGCCACTTACGCCGCTGTTTCGCAGACATCTACGGCAGCCTTCTCCTCCTCCGCCGCGGCCATCGACACCACGACTTCCACCACTTCGCAAGCGTCTTCTGCAGCCGCCGCCTACGGCTCGGCTGCAGGATCAGTCACGAGCTCCGCAGGTGGTGCCTCCTTGTCGTCGTCGATAGCAGCAGCGTCTGCCGCCACATCGTCAGCCGCCGCGCCATCTGCCTCCTACGGTGCGTCGCCGTCGCCGTCGCCGTCGTCGACGGACTCGGCGACGGCCTCGTATGCTGCTGCATCCTCGGCCTCGCGGGCTTTTTCGTCCTCGTCCGTAGCCGCCCCGTCCGATTCGGAGACAGGCTCGTCTCCGGCTGAGACCTCGACGACATCGGCGGCCCCGGGCTCGGGCTCGGCCTCAGGCTCAGGCTCAGTGTCGTCGTCGCCTTCTGCGACTGCTGCCACCTCGGGTCACTCGGGCGCAACATACGGGGCGTCTAGCGTGCCATCAACAACAGAGTCTGCGGCGACGTCTTCGCTGTCAAATGCGGCCTCTGCATCGACGCCCGTCTCATCAGGGGCCTCGTCGTATGGGCCCGGCTCATCCAACGAGCTATCCGCGTCAACTACCATGTCGTCGACTGAATCTGCCACGTTGAACAGCTCAAGCGCGGCAACAACCTCGTCGGAGGCGAGCGCTTCGTCGGAGACGGTTGGGTCCTCGAGCTCCGCGACAGGATCATCGTCAGAAGCAACTTCAGCATCGGTATCGCCGGTAACGTACGGCGTATCCGTCTCGTCGTCGTCTTTGACAGCATCCACCGAGTCTTCCGCGTCCTCGGCGTCTGCGTCATCGGACACCTACTCTGGATCGAGTCCCACAACAAACAGCGCCAGCACGACGGAGACTATATCTTCTTCGGTGTCTTCATCAGAGGTTGCGTCCACATCGTCCATTTATTCATCCTCGGCGTCCGAAACTGGATCGGGGACTGAGTCAACAGCCGCATCGTCGACGTCGGCGACGTCGGATACGACCGAATCGGTCTCCACTTCAGCTACGTCGACTACTGCTACAGAGTCTACTTCGGCCTCTGAATCAGAGTCAAGTTCAACCATAACGTCCGATTCCTCGTCGGCCTCTGCTTCAGCCTCAACTTCGACGTCGTCCTCGACGACAGCATCGTCCGCGTCCGCGTCTGCTACCGCGACATCGTCCCCTATCACGTGTGGTGGTGCCTTCCTCGGCTTGCAGATCACGTCTGATGCGTCGGCATACCTGGAGAACGTATGGGTTTGGACCGCCGACCATGAATTGGACCTGTCGGACCACTCGCAGGTGAGTATCTACACCGGCCGTGGCATGCTTGTCGAAAGCAATACAGCCGACGGTGGCGTGTGGATGTACGGTACGGCCGTGGAGCACAACCAGCTGTACAACTATCAGCTGAGCGGCGCGCGCAATGTGTTCATGGGTCTGATCCAGACCGAGACGCCATACTACCAGTCGGCACCCGCGGCCACGACGCCGTTCACCCCCGGACTGGCCGGGTCCTCGTGGAACGACCCGACGTTTTCGGACTGCACCACGTCGGCGTGCGAGAAGTCCTGGGGGCTGCGCGTGGTCGACTCAAGCGACGTGCTGGTGTACGGTGCCGGGCTGTATTCCTTCTTCGACAACTACACACAGACCTGCATCCCTTCCAACTCGTGCCAGGACAGCGTGGTTTCGATCGAGAACAGCAGCGACGTGTCGCTGTTCGCCGTCACGACCATTGGCACGGCCAACCTGCTCAAGTTGGATGGCGCTCTGGCTGCTCCGGCGGCAAATAATACGGATGTGTACGGTAGTACTTTTGTCATGTTCAGCCAGGAATCGTCGTCAGGTTCGACGTCGACTACTTCGTCGTCCTCCGCCACCAACACAGCGTCTGCCACATCGACTGCATCATCCGTCTCCACATCGTCCTCAGCAACGGCATCGTCTGCGTCCGCATCTGCAACTCCCACGTCATCCACGATCGCGTGCGGTGGCGCATTCCTGGGCCTGCAGATCACGTCGGATGCGTCGGCATACCTAGAGAACGTGTGGGTTTGGACCGCCGACCACGAGTTGGACTTTTCGGACCACTCGCAGGTCAGCATATACACTGGCCGTGGTATGCTTGTCGAGAGCAGCACGGCCGACGGCGGCGTGTGGATGTATGGTACGGCAGTCGAGCACAACCAGTTGTACAACTATCAGCTGAGCGGCGCGCGCAATGTGTTCATGGGCCTGATCCAGACCGAGACGCCATACTACCAGTCGGCACCTGCGGCCACGACGCCTTTTACTCCCGGGCTGGCGGGCTCGTCGTGGAACGACCCGACGTTTTCGGACTGCACCACGTCGGCGTGCGAGAAGTCCTGGGGGCTGCGTGTGGTCGACTCGAGCGATGTGCTGGTGTACGGCGCCGGGCTGTATTCCTTCTTCGACAACTACACACAGACCTGCATCGCATCCAACTCGTGCCAGGACAGCGTGGTTTCGATCGAGAACAGCAGCGACATATCTCTTTTCGCAGTCACGACTATCGGCACCGCTAACCTTCTCAAGTTAGACGGCTCATTGGCTGCCCCGGCGGCAGATAATACGGACGTTTACGGCAGCACATTTGCCGTGTTCAGCCAGGAGTCGCTTTCAGGCTCGACGTCGGCAACTGCTTCGTCCTCCGCCAGCAGCACTGTGTCCGCAACGTCAGCGTCATCGACCAGCGAGTCGTCCTCGGCGTCGACAGGCTCGTCGACGACCTCGACGTCGGCTTCTGCTCTCCCGACGTCGTCTGGCTGCGGGTCATTCGACCCGTCGGCGTACACCTGCACGGATGGGATGCTGTGCCCCATCGGCACCGGCGCGTGCGGCACGGCCGCATCATTCTCGTGTTACGACCCGAGCCTGTACCACTGCGTCGGCGGCCAGCTGGAGCAAGGGGCCGCGTCGTCGTCTTCATCGTCGTCGTCTTCCACGACGGCGTCGAGCACGAGCGCCGAGTCGAGCACGGCATCAGCCTCGGCTTCCTCGACCGTCTCTTCCTCGTCGGCATCGGCGTCCGCGACAGCTTCCACGATCGCGTGCGGTGGCGCCTTCCTGGGCCTGCAGATCACGTCAGATGCGTCGGCATACTTAGAGAACGTGTGGGTCTGGACCGCTGACCACGAGCTGGATCTGTCGGATCATTCGCAGGTCAGCATCTACACCGGCCGTGGCATGCTGGTCGAGAGCAACACGGCCGACGGCGGCGTGTGGATGTATGGTACGGCCGTTGAGCACAACCAGTTGTACAACTACCAACTGAGCGGCGCGCGCAATGTGTTCATGGGTCTGATTCAGACCGAGACACCGTACTACCAGTCGGCTCCCGAAGCCACGACGCCGTTTACTCCCGGGCTGGCGGGCTCGTCATGGAACGACCCGACGTTCTCGGACTGCACCACGTCGGCTTGCGAGAAGTCCTGGGGGCTTCGGGTGGTTGACTCAAGCGACGTGCTTGTGTACGGCGCCGGGTTGTATTCCTTCTTCGACAACTACACACAGACCTGCATCGCTTCCAACTCGTGCCAGGACAGCGTGGTTTCGATCGAGAACAGCAGCGACGTATCCCTTTTCGCCGTCACGACAATCGGCACAGCCAACCTGCTCAAGCTGGACGGCGCGTTGGCTGCTCCGGCGGCAGATAATACGGACGTTTACGGGAGCACATTCGCCATGTTCAGCCAAGAATCGCTTTCAGGCTCGGCGACGGCAAGTGCTTCGTCCTCCGCCACAGCGTCAGCGTCATCGACCAGCGAGTCGTCCTCGGCGTCGACAGGCTCGTCGACAACCTCGACATCGGCTTCTGCGCTCCCAACGTCGTCTGGCTGCGGGTCATTCGACCCGTCGGCGTACACCTGCACGGATGGGATGCTGTGCCCCATCGGCACTGGCGCGTGCGGCACGGCCGCCTCATTCTCGTGTTACGACCCGAGCCTGTACCACTGCGTCGGCGGCCAGCTGGAGCAAGGGGCCGCATCCTCGTCTTCGTCGTCGTCGTCGTCGTCTTCTACGACGGCTTCGAGCACGAGCGCCGAGTCGAGCACGGCATCAGCCTCGGCTTCCTCGACTGTCTCTTCCTCGTCGGCATCGGCGTCCGCGACAGCTTCCACAATCGCGTGTGGCGGCGCCTTCCTGGGCCTGCAGATCACATCTGACGCTTCGGCATACCTGGAGAACGTATGGGTCTGGACGGCCGACCACGAATTGGACCTGTCGGACCACTCGCAGGTCAGCATCTACACTGGCCGTGGTATGCTAGTCGAGAGCAACACGGCCGACGGCGGCGTGTGGATGTATGGTACGGCAGTCGAGCACAACCAGTTGTACAACTACCAACTCAGCGGCGCGCGCAATGTGTTCATGGGCCTGATCCAGACCGAGACGCCATACTACCAGTCGGCACCCGCAGCCACTACGCCGTTCACTCCCGGGCTGGCGGGCTCGTCATGGAACGACCCAACGTTCTCAGACTGCACCACGTCGGCGTGCGAGAAGTCCTGGGGGCTGCGTGTGGTCGACTCGAGCGATGTGCTGGTGTACGGCGCCGGGCTGTATTCCTTCTTCGACAACTACACACAGACATGCATTGCCTCCAACTCGTGCCAAGACAGCGTGGTATCGATCGAGAACAGCAGCGACGTGTCGCTGTTCGCCGTCACGACCATTGGCACGGCCAACCTGCTGAAGTTGGATGGCGCGTTGGCTGCCCCGGCGGCGGATAATACGGACGTGTACGGCAGCACCTTTGCCATGTTCAGCCAGTAGGTGTCATCTGGCGTGAGCCAATGATACCGCGCGCTGGTGTGTTGTCCCGTCTTTTGTCGTTGATCTTCCTGTGATTTTTTTTCCGTGTGTATGTTTTTGCGTTTGTCCTTCGTAGCTCTCCGTCTCGCACTTCCTGCTTGCACCCTCACTCCCAACTCCTCCTTCTGCCGGGGGCGGGCGGGGGGGGG
>JADGKE010009828.1:0-10285 GCA_026954515.1 Cladochytrium tenue
CTCTGCCCAATCTTCCTGTGCCTGTCAGCTCCTAGCTCTACTCCCAGGCACTTCTATCCCAACTCCAAATACAAACAATCCTAAAATCAAACTATTATGGCAAAATGTCCTCTTCATGTTTGCTAAGTTTGGCTAGTTTCCCTGCACTCAGGACCTCTTTCTACGTATTGCAATGGATCAAGACTTATTCATCAGGTGGTTTGGTGTCATTAGAGCTGATAAAGAACTATTTGTATGCTTGGCCAGCTGACAGAGGAGGACTGTTGCTATGTAACATTGTTGAACAGATCTTAAAGATAAAAGGAAATGAGTTTTTATGCTTTGAAATTTTGGATGCAGAAAAACAAGGATGCCTTGGAGGAATTGTGAACCAACGGCAGAACAAAGTCTGTTCTTGACAATGTAGGTGAGATGGGCTTGCCAGGGACGAAGTGACGGCCCAGTGAAGCAGTAGATCGCAATCTGGACCTGGCTGAAGACTACAAAAGGGTGACACCACTGGTCAGTCCTTCTCAGGTTGTTTGCATGGGCCTGCAACATGCTCCTCCTCAAGATCAATACAAACTCTTTGTATTTTACCATGGTGTTCTCTCCTCACATTTGGGTGCCCATTTTCAACCTCCTCCAGGATCTTGCATACTGTTCTACCCTGCAAGGAGGCAAGGAGGATGTCTGACACTTCCACCTCTGTGTTCAAATAAAATACAAATCACCAAAATCCAATGAGTTATGTGCCTGTAGTAAGCAAAAACATATGAATTTTAAAAACATTCTGCCAATTGTGAGACCCACTGTCATTCACCATTCACAGGTAACACAGCAGCTTCTGCCCGAAGAATTGGGGAGCAGGTGCATGTGAATAGATAAAATATTCGAATCCGATAGGTTTTAGGCCAGTGCATGCAAAAACTGCAAACAATGCACCGATTTGCAAAGCCTGAAATCACCCATAACATCTTTCAACCGAAAATGCTCCAGTCACGACAACTTCAAGCTAACAAAGATTATGTTGGCTTAGTGCTAACTTATTGACCAAAAATAGTTCAGAGACCAGTCATCAGCAAAGCAAAATTGGTCGCAAAAATGGACTTCAGCCGATCACAGCAAAGTCGTGCAGTACATGCACTTGCGTGCAGCGACAGGGATCTTCTGCAGGCAGAACGGGCAGACCTTGGACTCAGGCGGGGGCGGCTCGGTGGCGGCCTCCTCGGCCTCACGCCGCTTGAAGCGGTCCTTGAGCTTGGAATATGAGCGCACAAGCAGGAAGAGCACGAGCGCCACGACGAGGAAGTTAAGCAGCAGCTGCAGCGTGCGGCCGTAGTTCAACGTCACGGCGCCGTACTGGTGCGCCAGCTCCGGCGTCGTCAGCCGATCGCACACGCCCGGGTTCGCTTCGCAGAGCTTTGGGTCCGGCCCGCGCAGGAACACAAACTCGTTCTCAAGCTGCACGCCGCCGAGGACTGAGAAGTGAACAAATTTAATCAGAAGGTATTGGATAGTGTCGACCTTGCTGCTTCGCGCATGCATCCTACATCGTCGTGCTTGCTCTTATAGTTGCTCGCACGCCCATGCACTAGATCGCGGCGCACACTGTGTGCCACTTACATAATGATATGAAGGGCGTCAGCAGGTCGTTGACGATCGACGAGACCACTCCGCCAACGGCACCGCCAATAATAACACCGGTGGCGAGATCGAAGAAATCGCCTTTGGCGATGAAGGCCTGGAATGAGCATTGTTAAGGCATACCAAGGTAGTTTGGGAGGCGATGTGGGGGACGTGAGGAAGCCAGCACAGCAACCGAAAGTATGGCCAGGACTCAACCAAAGAATGGAGGTCTCAGGAAGTGAAAGGTAGGAACTTGCCTGGAAGTCGCGAGCCCACGAACGGGCTGCGGCTGCAGCACGCCGAGGGATCAGTGGCGCGGACTCGATAGCGGCGTCCATCTCCAGCCTTATGAAAACAGATTTCTGCCACAGACACTTTTTATTGCCAAGCCCGAGACATCATCACCAACATGATCACGAGACCAACCCCCTCTGCCTCCCCTTCATTCATCAGCACCGCCATCGACGTTGTCGTCTTCAAAAGCAGTCGCTGGGACAGAGTACAGCCGCAACATTGGCTAATTCACAAAAGCGAAAGAGGGTGAGTTTATAAGGCACGACCTCTGGGAGCACAGGCGGCGAAAGCTTACCTTGTTAGGATCTTTCAACATGACATACTTTCCGTCTTCGTACTTCAACACGAGATCCACGAACGTCTTGATAATACCCCATCCATTGTTGAGGTTCAGGTTCATTTGCGACGCAAACTCTCGTGGCTTAAATACGGCGGAGCCAAGGACGGCGTGCCGGTTCCGGTCTTTGGGTGTCGACCGGCTCACAAACCCAATGCGGAGTTGATCAGCCCCGGCAAGGAGCGCCTCCGTGGTCCACCGCGCGAGCTTGTTTCCGTTGTTCTTGATCTCGGTCGCCATGACCGCACCGCGTTGCGCGTCAAGCTTCTGCCGCCAGTCCGGAGCCCCACCAGCACCGGGTGCCCTCGAGTCAAACTCATTGAGGGCCTTCATGGTTGCGAAAAGCAGATCGGAGCCAACCGATGGGGCTGTTACCGCCTCGAGAACCTCAGAGTCGGCATTTTGGCTTGTTGTTCCAGGAGCACCAACCACCACAGCATCCAGCGCTGTCCGAACAACTAATGTGACACCACCGAGATCCCACTTCCGGTAGCGGTAAATTACAGGGGCAAGCGGCTCGGCATCAGAAGCGTAGTCCTCGAACGGGCTGGCGTTAGAAAGTGTGTATTTTTCGGTTGCTTTGACAGCTTGCTGAGTGAAGTGCCGGAGGGCGATAGTGGCCTCTTGAGCAAGTGCAGTGGGTGTGTTGATGTTGTCCTTTTCGCCCTCGGCGGGTGGATCGGTCGCATTCTCATTGACAGTTACGAAATCGAACGTACCGCCGTCCCGTTTGTCGAAGAAAATCTTGTTTTCGTACTTGGTAATAATGATATCCCAAGAATAAACTGAGCGGCTGGCGCACATTAGTGTCGAGAGGATATTGTCTGACGCGAACACACAGGGCCCAGGAGTATCTTTAGCCATCTAAACTTATAATTAGACACAATAACAACAGTTAACGCCACAAACCTCCTGAAGTACGGGATCGCCTGAAGGAGTAACGTTGACGAATGTTCGCTCAAAGGTTTGAAGAGGCTTGTCGAACTTGGTGCTCACGCGATCGTAAGCCTTATCGTACAGACACACGCCTCCAAACGCCGACCTATTATAGTTGATTATCAGTAATGAATCGTGCATATAAGCAAATCGTGTCGTAGATCAGGGTTTCAAGCTCAGGCAGTGTGAGTACAAATGCCTCCAGAGTTTTAACGGTCAGGAATAGATAAACTGTCATCACAGCTTGAAATATAGTGTAAACTAGGCAGAGGGTGACTTCGGGCTACTCACACATCCTCGGCTTCATCCACCTGGTAGTAAAGCTTGTTAAGGCGAACAAAGTCGATTTCCTCCACGACCCTCCAGTCAGGACCGACTTGCACCGACGAGTCGCGAATGCGTTGAGGCCTGTCGTTGTAGCCGCCGTATCGCCTCCGGCCAAACCCACCACGCGCATCGCGGCCGAACCCCCCGCGGGCACCAAACCCGCCGCGGCTGGGACCAGAGTCCCGGCCATCGCGGCCGCCGTAGCCGAACCCGCCGCGGCCAAATCCGCCGCGTCCACCGAAGCCGCCGCCGCGGCCAAACCGGAACCCGCCACCACCGCGACGAAGGCCGCCAGAGTTGCCCGAGCTGCGGTCAGCGGTGCGGTCGACCAGCGAGAAAGAGCCGCCCTCGTCTTCAGCCGTCAGCTGGAAAGCAAAGGCTGAGGCGGTGCCCGTGCCAAAGGCCTCGGGGCCCATGCGCATGTTACGACGCGAGCGGAAGTCATCGCGGCCAGCACCAGGGGCCAGGTGGCCGCCGGCACCGTCGGGCTGAGCATTCCAGTCGGCAATGCGGCCAATGCGGTCCGACTTTGAGAATGGCGCGTAGGGTATCTGTGTGAGGAAGTCGGGGATGGTGGAAGGGCCCCAACCGGTCGGATTATCGTTGATCTTTGGGAGCTGGAACGAGGACGCCGACGATGAGGACGAGGACGCCGACATGGTCGGAACGCGCAGAAGAGCGAGAGAAAACGTCCTTGACGAATTTGACGAGGTGTTGTGCCGTGCAAAATCTTTCTCTTTGCCAGTCAGTATGCAGTGTAAACTGTAAACGCTGAACGCACAATATTACGTGGCTCAGGGAGGGTAGAGTCACCCCTGTCCGATGCTATAGTATTTAGAGGCTAACGAGCTCAAGCGCAATCGAAACAAGCACAATGAAGCGAGCGCAAGAAAATGACACAATCAAAATAAAAGCGCTTTTGGCATCATGAAGATATCCGAAAGGGAGCGAAATTTTGCCATTTCCTAGCGCGCAAATGCCTGACGACCAGCTTCCTCCTCAAACGCCCAGCTCGCGTCATGGGCTGCCGGAGCCACAGCCCCCGAAACCACAGGCTCGGAAGCCGCCGCCACCACCTTGCTCTGCTGCATGGCGCGTAGTAGAACATCACTCCTTTTCCCATCTGCATCTGCGACTATCGTTCCGCCGAGCAGCTCGCTTCGTCCGTTGGACCGGCCGCGTGTAGCCGCTTCCGCCGTGGTCGATGATGGCGACGAGCCGCCGCTCCGCCACAACGGCTTGCGGCTACGCGGTGACCCTGTTCGGCGCGCCTGGTCATCAGTCGGAGACCTGCCCGACATTGAAGGCAAAGCTCGACCGGGCGAGGCGTAAAGAGTCTCATCTTGGGCCACGAGGTTCCGCCTCTGCTGGGGGGCCAAGTACGGGCTCAAAAATTCCGTGCAATCCTCGACGATGGCCCGGAGAACCCCTCGGCGGGCTGCACCAGCCACCGGAGCGCCAACGTAGACTGCGAGGCGGGCGGCGGCCGTGCGAGCGACGGATTCAATCGCGCGGTTGCCACCGCTTTCATCACGGCGGCGCGGCTTAGGTGAAAGGGGATTGACCGCCAGCTCGCCGTCACGCACCCGCACTATTGCAGCTAGGTGACCGGCAATGCACGCGATGTGGTCGTGGCCAAGATGTTTCGACTCACCCACCGTCTCATCCACAAGACTTAGAAGGATTTGCTTGGTCTCGTCTTCCGAGTCAAAATAGCCTCGTTTGCGACGGGCAAAAGTAGAACTTGGTCGCGTATTAGATTGTGCCAACGACTTTCCAAACGGGGTTGTGGTAAATGAGTGAAGTTTGGCATTTTTTTCCAGGTTCCCTGGGGTAGCCGGCAGAATATCCAGGGCGTCGGATCTGATGCTGTCATTTTGTATTTCCTGTAAAATGCTGTCCAACGCCAGAAGGAAACGCTGGCGGGAGTAAGTATCTTTGAGCTCCTGCATTCCTCGCAAGCTCTGCAACAAGAAGTACGGTTCTGATTCAAATGAAGAAATAGTCGCGACTGCGTTGCGGTATATCTCATTCTTGACAGAATCAAAAAGTCTACATAAATAACTCGTCAGAGAATATTAAGAAGCACTTGTGAATGGATACCGCTTTTGATTTATTTTTGGACGAGTCTCCTTTCCTGCTGGGCTGCTTGGGGCACCTTGATAATTGACACTATTGTTGCCTTGAAAAACAGGCGCGTTTGTTAGTCGACGTTTGGGGCTGTTTTAAGAGAGTTAAACAGAGTTATTAAAGTTCAAATTCCACCTTTCTTGTACAGATAGACCATCTCCCTAAGAAGAACTTTAAAAAGGGAATGCTTATCTTCGGGCATTTACATTTTCGCTCATCATATCCCTTTTATGCTCTTGGGAGGTCCGACCGGCGCTCCAAATTGTTCGTTGCGTGCTCTTTATTGCCTCATTTCTTAAGAATCCGACCAGCAATGCGCAGCAGCAATACCTTCTGTTTTCTCAAGGCCGCCTTGCATTGAGCAAGCTTCATGCGAACCTCCCGCAACTCAGAAATCTGCTCTGATAAATAGATGGGGACTCGTAATCGATCCTCTATATTGCGCTCTCCGCCGTTCGAATTTTGCTCCATCTCGTTTTTGCGACTTTCTTCCAAGCTTTCCATCAAGCCCTAAGGTACATTAGAATTGTGGCATTACAAGAAACCACTAACCCTGATCGACTGATCAACTTGGCCAATTAGGGCTGTTAGTTGCGGTTCATCCAGGTAGTCAAAGTCTTCATGGTCAAGGGCAATTGATTCCACGAACGACGCCGACGCCGCACGATCGGGTGAAGAAGCGGTCCCTGGAAAGTTAGTCTCCACACCGTAGCTGCTTGATACTCTATTGAGAAGATCTTTGAGTGTCGCAGCCAGCTGAGTTTGCTTTGACTGTAGTTCAGCGAGTGTATCTAAGCGCCTGTCGGGGCTACTCCGGGAGCCAGGAGACGACGTGCCGCCAGTCTCCGAATCCAGATTCGCGCGCGTGTACCCGGGCCCGCCTTCACCACTTTCGAGCCCAGCGGCCCGCATCAAACGTTCCTTCTGTCCCACCAGCTCATCGCGCGCTGATTCGAGGCGCGAAAGCTCGGTCCGAAGTCCTTCGAGACGCCCCCGCTGCGCTCCGAGTTCTGCTGCGCGCGCCTGAAGCTCCGCTCGTCGAACTTCAGGATCATTTATTCCACGTCCGTAAATGCTCCCCACCTCTGTGGCACTTGCTCTTTCTAGAGCCGAAGTTACCGTCTTTTCAGCAGCGCCTGCGGCTCGCCCTTGAGAAGCGACGTTTCGGTCGCGGAGAGCCGCTAAGGTTGCCTCCAGGCGTTCTCGGCTGGCGGTATCGTCAATGGCAGAATTGAGAACGCGACCGCGTAACTCTCGGAGTCGTTTCATGCCGTCGAGCAGAGCGTCGGCAACCTCTGGATCGGCGAGAACGGATGAGTCCATCGCACCAGCACCAAGGCCAAAATATCCGCCAACTCCAAGAGCCGACGAGATTTCGTCCACAAGCTCGGCTCTCTCCGAGTTGAGGTCAATATTTTGTAATTCCGATGAAAGTCTCCCTTCAGTAATACCGTCCTCTTCGAAGGCCCCATCGGCGGCTTCAAGAACAGACATGAGATTTGAAGGAGTGGGATCGACGGTCGGCTCTCCATTTTCGAAAAATGATTCTTGGTCGTCTACTTCACTGTCCTCTTCATTCAAAGCGGCTTCAATAACAGCCTCCGCTGCGGCAATAGCCTTTCGCACATGAGCCTCCTTAGAAGCATCAGTAATTATCGACTCCATTTCGTAAATATCGAGGACACGATGATCCTCATCTCCTCTGAGTGATGAATGACAATTAATTGTTGTATTAATACTAAACCCTACCCTTTGTAAGACGAAATAGGCTGCAATAGAAATCGTTTTTGATGGCACATTAGGAAGAGTAATGCGGAGTGATTTCGCCAATTGGAATTTAGCGGTAGACCAGGTGATAGTGAGCGAAATAAATCGGATTTATTACCTTTGCATGCTCGAGGATATTGTCTCGCGTAGTATGAGCATTGATGGATTCCTCACCAAGCGCGGTGGTGGGAGGCGCTTCTGAGCTCTCTTGATGGCTTGCCTGTGCAGCCGGGTTGGATGCAGACCGCTTCGTCTTCTTGCCCGATTTGAGGCCACGGGAGGTTGTGCGCGGCATGGAGCGATCCTGCGGTTGCCCCGTTGCGGCGTCGTCAGGAGTGCCTGTGCGATCCTCGCTTTTGTTGCGGTGCTTCTGGGCCTGCTTCCGAGGTGGATGGCGTCCAGGCGGCTTGCTAGGGTGGGAGTCCGCAGCAGGCAGAGACGCAGTGGCGGCAGCAACGCGGCTTGCCATTCAGGTGTACTATGTCCTCGCCGTCGGTGGAGGGCCTTTAAATTGGTTGTGATGTTGAACAATCTGCTCACGTGACTCAGTCCTGAAATATGTGGATGCGATTTTATACCACGATACTCGATCCAATATGTTTGCTATGCCCCTCACTGACCACGGCGCATTGCAATGACAATTCTCGAGGCCTTAGTATTAACAGCCCACAGCGCAGGGCGAATCGCGTAACGTTGCTGTTTTAGCGCCACGGGCAGCCTTGTGTGACAAATTTAGCAGCTTAAACATATTATAGCCGCTACAAACGGCTGGGTGATAGATACCTCGAGGCTGGTTGGTTTTTGGTCGGATGTGCTCTTTACGACAGTCAAAAAAACCACATCGCTTGTTACAATAGATTGGGTAATCCTACCATCTATATCAACTTGCGGTGTGGCTTGCCCGGCTTTCAATCACATGATCCGTTAGATCAAATACTAATACGCGTGTTCGCTGCCTGCTTTCAGTCATTCAAAGAGACGCACCTAAGCAGATTGTCGATGTCTCGTCGAAGTCGAGTGCAGTCATATTTGATTGGCGTCGCGTGCCCGATGAGCAGTTGGCTGGATAATAGCTTTCAAGTGCTATATGCTATATAATTTGGACGATCCTTGTCCGGCCCCGCCCAACTCCACCAATGCCAAACGTGGTGGCTGAGGTCTTGCTGATCGGAGCCAGGCCTTGTCAACGAACTTGTCCAGAGGCGGCATGAGTGAAGGCATCCACCCCGCACCCGACCCAACAGTCCTCTATGCCCGTGTCGCCGCGTTCCTTGCTGGCTATGCGACCATACATATTGTCCTAGACCACTTTGTCGCAGCTCCTCTTGCGAAACGCCTTCGGCTGCTTACCACCGATAGAGTTTCGGTTGCCGAGAAGTAGTTATCCTGCCTGACTAGGGAGTTGTATGTAATGCCTGTTTAGGGTTTGCTCAACGCTCAATGCCGTGTATACGACCTATTTTGGATATAAGACTCTTTTATCTGGAGCATTTGATACACTCGCTGGTCCGTTGATGGTCTACACGTCTGGCATGGACTACCTGTACGTCTACCGTGCGGTTGTTGATAAATTCTAATTGATAGGGTTGTAGCTTTCCGTCGTACCTGGCTTATTCGATCTACGATCTCGTGACGATGGCGTTTCAGCCGGAGACCCATTGGACGATGTGGGTGCACCATCTGATGGTTTGCATACTCTTTGCCCCATGCATTTGTTAATATTGCGATCCCAGGGGGCTTACGGATCGTTTGTGATGATGTTCTACCGCAAGGTAGGTTTTTGCTTGCGGTGAGGTCAACACCGGGGTTTTAGTTCTTTCATTTACGCGACCGGATGAATTGTTTGACCGGGGACAACCGACCTTTTTCTCACCGTCTTTAGTTGTCAATCTTCCCGACGTATTTCATGATGACGGAGGCGACGGCCGTGATAAACAACTGGCTTTGGTACGAGGAGACCTTTGGGCCGTCCAGCCCGTATCTCTCGAACACCACGACAGCGGGAAATTCAGCCGCGGCGGCGCTGACATCAGCGAACACCAAGGAGAAGAAGAAACACCGGCATTCGCGGCCTGCGCCGAACTGGCGGGTGGTTACGCTGTCGTTCCTGCGTGCTGTGGGCATGCTCGTCCTCCGGAGCTGGTGCGCGCCTTTGTCCGTGGTCCACGCGGCGGCGGGCACGGGCGGCGGGCTCACCGGGCTGGTAGCCGCAGTCAACGGGCTTGAGGGTCCAGGCGCGGTGGCGGTGGCGTGGTCGGGGCTGGCGTGCACGGCGGCCTTCGCAGTGCTCAACGTGCTGTGGATGCTGGCGGCGGCGCGCAGCTTTGCGAAGACGTACGGCCGGTGGCGGAGCGCAGGCGCCGGCAGGGGCAGTCTCAAGAAGCAGGACTGAGACCCTGTTTTTTTTTTATTATTTTACTTTCGCTGTCCTTTCAGCGGGTGTTTCCCTTGTTATCTGATTCTCCCTGAATACTCTGTTCCCCTCGCTTCCCCCCCCCCTTCATCCCTCCCCTCCTCTTGCTCACCCTTACGTCGGTCCCACCGCGTTCTCCCGGTGCCCGTCCCTCCTTTGCGGACTGCGATTAATTATCGCCTGGACTTTGGTATTTCGTGGACGTCACTGTTTGAACAGAGTTACTACGATCCTGCACTTCATTGGTTGTAATTTTTTGGGGAGCTGAATGGGGGAAGATTAGGGGTTTAGATGATCTTTCCCTCCGTGATCAGCGATCATCAGGCGGGTCAAATGATGGTGTCCGTCAAAACATCATACGCAAAACCCTAGTCACGTGAGCTGCGGTGCGTATGGGCTACCGACTGAGTGCGAAAGAAACCATAGCACCACATGGCGCAATCTCAGGCATCCAACCTCAAAAACAAGCACCT
>JADGKE010009829.1:0-10243 GCA_026954515.1 Cladochytrium tenue
GGATCAAACCTCTCGTCTCCTTCAAGCGGGACCTGATCAGGTCGACTGCGGCCACCGCACGGGCAGCCCAATCGCTAAAGTCGACATCGTCGGCGGCCGAGGCTACGACAGCAAGGTACGCGTCTCTAACGGCGTCGGTGGCGTCGGCAGCGGCGGCGGCCACAGTCAACGTCGACGGCAGCGGCCGCAGGACGGCGCTGGAGCGCGGGGACGCCGCCGAGTCTGTGTCGCTTGGAGCGGCGAGCGATAAACCGTCGGCGTCTGACGTCGAAGACGACGACGACGACGGACGCTCGACAGAGTACGCTTTGAGCGGCGGGAGGAGCAATGCCGCATCGGCTGCCGTGGAAACGGGGTCGACCGTGTCGCCGGGGATGCCTAAATACCGGCCGTCGGCAGTAGTGGTGGAACTGTCCGCACCGTCGGTCGAGTCGGCCAGGAAACTCCGGGCAGCGTCGCCAAAGGTGAAGTCGGCCGCGAAGTCGGCCATAGCGTCAGAGACGGCGGCGGCGACGCGCATGAGGGCGTCATGACGCTGGGCGACCTGTTCTAGGGCCAGCCTGCAGACGAGCTGCCAGTCGTCGAGGCGGTCGGCGAGGGTAGATGTCTGGGCGGCGGCGGCCGAGGCGCGCAGCTCAGCGGCCGAGAGCGCGGCTTCGTGAGATCTTTCGAGGCTGTCTCGGTCTTCCAGGGTCAATCTGAGCTTTCCCTTGAGTTGCTCGGCAGTGTCACGGTGCTCGGCCATTGTTGCTTCTGCTGCTTCTAAGGTCCTCCTTAGCGAGGCCACCTCACTAGTCAACCCTCCGGTGACTTCCTGAAGTTGTGTGTTGAGAGCTTGGACCTCTTCCGCGTGGGCTACGCGATGTTTCTCTGCTTCCTCTTTCGCTTCTTGAAGTTGACGGGACAGGTTGTCGATTTCAACATTCAAGCGCAGTGACAAGACGGCCTCTTCAGATGACATGCCTGCTTCATCTGGGCCGCTCGGGGGGGCTTCCTGCGGTGCCAGGACGCTCGATCGTCCTAGTGAAGTGTCGGCCTCTCCCGCGAAAAGTGCATCCTGCTCTGACTCGTCGCCTCCCTCCTCCTCATCATCGTCAGCGACTTCGTGGAACATGTCGTCGCCCTCGACGCCGAGGCCGACTTCATCACGCAAACCGACGAGCTGGAGAGTCTGGCAGCGAACGTCGTCCTCGAGCTCTCGTAGGCGCTTGCGGATCTCCTTCTCGTCCGATCGCAGGGACGCCAGCAGTTGTGTGGAACCAGCCGGCTGCGGAGGGGAGGAGAACGAGCCCACAGCAACCCCAGCCTGGTCATTGCGCGACCCTGCGCTCAGGCCTGATATTAATGGTGAGCGAGGCGATATTGTTGCAAAGATTGGTGGTGTGACAGTGTTCGGTTGTACGGCCGCCTGGGGAGCTGGGCGTGATGTGGGCAAAGGAAACCCAATAGATGCCGGCGTTAAAGCCGGGCTGTTCACGGTTGCAACGTCTTGACTCGAGGTCGTATCCAATGCTTGGAAGCAGCTATCAATCAACCCGTGAACCTCCCGCAAAAAGGACGCACGCCGATCCAATTCCGCTTGCAAACTGCGTGCATCAGATTCCCGCGCAAAAGCGGTCGCTTTTGATTCTTTCGCCTCCCGATCCAACGCTGCAATCTTGGATTTCATTTGATGCCGCTCCGCATCAACAACAGCACGCTCTCGATCTCGGTCGGCAAGGACAAGGTTGTGTCGAGACTCCAATGACGCCATCGCCGTCCGGACTCTGGTTTGCTCTGCCTCGGAGGAAGCTAGCTGTTTTTCAAGAGCTTCGTTCTGTTTTGTGAGCCTATCGATTTCAGCCTGGAGCGGAGCACGAATGTCCTCGGTCAAGTCGGGCTTTGACGTTCGATGTCCGGGTTTGGGTATATTTGACGGAGTTCCCGTATCGCTGGTACGCGAAGCCGACATTTGATGATAGCTTTTTTGAAGGAGTGATTCCAGCGTTCGAATTCTATTCTCGTACGCCTTGATAGTTTCCTCGGCCCTTGCGACTTCGTAAACGTCGGTGGAGCGGCTGTCCATGGTACCTAAGCTGAAAGCCTTACCGCCACTACTTAGCTGGCGCTTCAGCAAGGTCGGCGACTGGCCGACGGAGCGATCTCCGAGGTTCGGGCTGTTTACAGGAATTCCACTCCTTTCGGACAGCATACTCTTAAGCTTGGCGTTCTCTTCCTCCAGCTTGGTTGCTCTTTCACATAAACCAGCCTTAATGAGAATACGATCAAAGTCAGGGATGATGGCATCGATTTGTGGTAGCGTTTTCAATAATGTGGCCTGCAATTTTGAAATGGAATCGTTGCTTGGGATACCTCCCGAAGACTGCGAGCCGCGAAGTCCGGAGGCGGATGGATCGACATCATTCATGGCAGCCCGAAGGTTGTTGACAAGCCTCTCAAAGTCTAAATTGGTTGCATGTTGAGTCTAGTAGTAATATACGCGTGCTCACCAGTAAGATCGACGCGACTAATGTCTGGGAGATTGCTCTTGGTGTTGGACACTTGAATTTCCCAAGAAGGAACTTTATCGTCGAGACCCGTCACAAGCTTGTTCGGGAGATATCGAACGATCTCGCCCTTGAAATTGTCTCGTCTCTTCTCCTCTTGGCGTCTGAACTTCGCTAAAACTTCGGCGACTTCTCGGGCCTTGATCAGAAACACACGGACATACTCTTTCCGACGAACACATTCAACTAGGAAAGCAGCCCATGCAGGTGGCATTCGATGGACGTGAAGGAGTTGTGAAAACGCTTGCTCATGCGACGACAGTGTTTTTGTCAAATTTGGGAGCTGTGGCGACACGGAAGCGATCACAGACTGCAGCTGGGAAACTGACTGCAGGCGTGACGCCAGAATGTGCGAAAGGTGCAGCTTGCTTGAAGCAATGCCGGAAAGAATCTCTCGAATTGTATTGTCCCAATCAGAAACGTCAGGGAGGTATTCGTTCACGTGAATGTCGTAGAGTCGGTCCAACGCATTCACGGCATCCCGTACATAGGGATCAAAGGCGTCCCGCGACTCCATTTGCTGGACAGCAGCCTGCACGCGCCGGTAATCTCTTTCAAACACTTCAAGTTTCGTCCCTATCCGAGTAAGGAGTTCTTGAACTGTGGATATATCCTCCTCCATTTTTTCCGAGCTTTTGCGTGTAAGAGAACTTAGAGAAGAGGATACTTACTTGATTTTTAATTCCTCCCGCAATTCTGCTTCACTCCCGTTCTTAATCATCTTAATCTGTTCGGCACATGTGGCGGTTCTCAAAACCAGCTGGTCTTCGAGACGGGAGTCAGTGAATATAAAGAAGATTTTCTTACCATGCGCTGCCTTGCAATTTTCGGCCCAACTGAGTAGCTTGTCTTCCGGAACGTAGTCTGAAAGAAATCGATGGTCCTCCTTTGCAACGATTGGATGCACAGGAATTCTATGGAGTGCTTTCAGGTCTGAAGGAAAGCTTATCGTGAAAACACAATATTAACTGTATATCACCCTGGCAGTAAGGGTACCTGTGTAAGAGGGTCTGATGCTTCATGAATTCTTTTTGAGCAAAGGAATTGTATGCCTCGAATGCGTCGCACACGGACCTATCAGGTAATAAAAACCTTGGTAAGCAGGACTAGAAATCAAGAAAGGGCACGAGGTATGACTACGAACTTGCTGTGGACCCGCAGGTTCATAAGGGCTATCCGCAAAGCACTCGCCTGAACTCTTTGCTCTTTGAAAAGACATCAGAATAATCGCCCCTCCCCCTCCCCCCTTCAAAACGCGCATTTCAGGCCTGACCTTGAAATAGACGCTGGCAACTTATGACGTGATTCTGAGCGGTCTTGTAAACGGCAACAACAAAAGATACATGGGAGGAAAAGGCATTTGTGAAGGCAGCACTCTGATCCGTCAGCGGGATGGTGCTTCTTTGTTCGTTTGGTATGACTGCTTGAAGGACTAGAAGACCGTATGTCAATTCGCATTCTTCGATATTTGTAGAAAACCAGGAGCTTCAAACTGAATGGTACACAAATTCTTACCTTCTGTTGGAACAAGTGGCTCGATTTCCACAACTGATCGTGCCATGAGCGTCTGCGATGATTGAGGGTTGAGAATAAGGCGATTGAAAACGAAAATGACGAGGTCCTCCTAAGAAACGAAGTTACATTAGATGAGTGAAAGGATAGAGGGTTGGAGAATGGGAGGGAGGGGAAAGGAGTGGTGGCTATGGCGCTATCATAGATCGAAACACGAAGGAGCTATGCGTACGGTATTATCTCTTGTCATGGCGCGAGCCAGCACATCAGCCTTGACCTGACCGCCTTTGTCTGTCAACAGGATCTGTGATCCATTTGGTATTGACGAAAGAATTTGGATCTCTTCCTTCAACTCGTCCAACCTGCAGTTGGCGAGTTGGCGAAGTGTTGAAGGTACATGTGGATGTGGGGTCAGTATTCTGCATTAACAAGGAATAATGGCTCAGAATGGTCGATCGCGCCTATACATGAGATACCCAGTCACAAGCATGCTCAGCAACGCCGCTGCAAGCCTGTGGGCATCGGTCTGTTGATCCCGTGAGGAGGGGATGTGTGGATGGTAAAGACCAAAGGGACGGAAGGATTTTGAGCCACCCTGAAAAGCGAGGGGATTCTGCGGGAGCAGCACTGACCCATCGCCAGGGGCGAACGAGCGCAGCGGCAAGCGCACCCCCGTCTCGGCGACGTAGACTGCCAGCATGGGTGTCAGCCTCCGTTGGTCGGAGGCGCAGCTCGCGATTGGGATGACAAGCAATCTGATACCAAGGTTAGGCGTTTGCTGTATCAGAAAGAGAGACAGAGAGAGACAGGTAGAGAGAGAGAGAGAGAGAGAGAGAGAGAGATAGAGAAAGAGAGATGTGTGTGCGTCTGTGTGTGAGTGTGTGTGTGTGTGGGTCGCTTAAAAGTCATTGAGAAAAAAGGTAGCCAGTGTATTCACAGGATTAAGTTCGTTTCTACCATGCGCGCCTGATGTAATTTACCACAACAAATACCTTTCTTATCTCATTCGAAGGGCTCGAAGGTAGATAAGAAAGGTAAAATGGACAGGAAAATCCTCGCACTCCTTGCGGTAGACAGGAAAAACACTTGTTGTAAAGTGGAAAATAAAGGAAACAAACGGAGTGCATCTGCTCTGGCGTCCTTTGCTTACCAGCAGATCAAGACAGTGTCATTACCTTTTGCAGATGGGACGGAATTCAGCTAAACAAATTTTGTTCGATTTAGTACATGGTGTTCGTAGAATCAGACTCTGGTGAAAACTCAGGTTCCGAATCTGGACGAGATAAGGACTGACAGCAAAACTAACAGGGTTGACTGACACAGCTGCTACTGTCGAGCGGTAATAAAGGGCCTCTTCCTCATCGTTGCCTTTTCCCTTAATTTCTGTAACCACCGGCACTGCGTGCGTGGCCACGCCACCACAATTTCATTGTGGAAAAACCAGATTGGTTCAGAAATATATATTTTGCATGGTGGTGGGGTGTCGCGTGACGAGCCGATGCGGGATCAGCCGAGACGGATAGGCACGTGCGCACGTGCCACGCAATTCGCCCGCCGCCATGACAGCCGCCGCCACCGCCTCCGTCCCCGCCATGCTCGGCAGCTTCCAGGTCCTGCCCGGCAGCCGTCCAGTCCCCGCCCCGCTCGTCAACCCCACTAATGTCGATTGTTCTTGCAGGATGCTCGGGACGAGGTGTGCGGCCCCAGCTCTCCCTTCGAGACCATCGAGGCTCACATCAATGGCGTCCGCATTAGGTTCGTCTTCCTCTGTAGACCCGTACCCCCACGCCCCTTCGGACCGTTTCTGCGCTCACATTCCTTCTCTTGCCACTTCTCTCCAACATCATCCTCACTGTTCCCCACTCCATTGTATTTCGACAGGGTTTGGAAGAATGCTCCACCGACCATCCGTGAGCTTGTGGCGTTGGCAATGGCGCATGGCGACAAGCCATTCCTATCTCTTGGCGCAGTCCGTGTCTCGTACGCTGAGTTTTTCCAGCGCGCCTTGGACCTCGGGTACGCGCTCGGTGCTGCGGGCGTCAAGAAGGGCGACCGCGTAGCCATCGCGATGCGCAACTGCCCCGAGGTGCGCCCCCACTCCCTGAGTTTTTTTTTTCTTGCCCCCCTCTTTCAATGAGTTCGACACTATTAATCCATCTGCGCAGTGGGTCATCGCACACTACGCGGCCCTTTGCATCGGCGCCATCTCGGTCCCGCTCAACGCTTGGCTGAAAGCCGCCGAGCTCGCCCACTGCCTCGCCGACTCGCAGCCCTCGGTCGTTTTCGCCGACCCGCCGCGTCTCGCCCTGATCGCCGCCGCTTGGCCCATCGCCATTGCTACTGCCCCGGCTTTCCGCCCGCCGCTGCTAGTCACGGTACCGGACTACGGCGCCGATGGCAGCCCCGCCGCGGCTGCTGCTGCTGCTGCCACCGTGCCCGCCGCCGGCACCGGTTCGCTGCCAGCAGGCGCGGGGTTCCAGCCAGTGCGTGGGTTCGCTGAGTTCGAGACATCGGCTGGCCGCGGGCACGAGGCGATGGCGCCAGCTGACGACCTCGGGCCCGAGGACGACGCCACCATCATGTACACGTCCGGCACGACGGGCCTGCCCAAAGGCGCACTGTCGACGCACCGTAACCTGCTGTCGGTGCCGTTCCTGGTTGCCGCCGGCAACGCCGTGCGGGAACTTGCTGCCGAGGCTGAGGCGGCCGCCACCGGTGGCCCGCCGCCTCCGCCGCCGCCGACCAACCGCACTGCGCTGCTGGTCGTACCGCTGTTCCACGCCACCGCCGCCATGAGCATTTTGCTGCCGGCGGTCGCCGGCGGCGCGCACCTCGTCATGATGCGCAAGTGGGATGCGGCCGAGGCGCTGCGCCTGATCGAGAAGGAGGGTGTCAGCAGCTTTGTCGGTGTGCCGACCCAGCTGTGGCAGGTTAGTGCCGGCTGGGACATTCTGGGCCTGTTTAATATTGCATCTGACAAAACGGCCTTTCCTCTCGTCAGATTCTAGACAACCCCGCCGTCAACAAAGTCAACCTGTCTTCTCTTCGCGACGTTGTTACTGGTGGGGCGCCTTCCTCGGAGGCCCTCCAGGGTACTGCGGAGAGGAAGATGCCAAAGGCAAGTTCAAAGCAATTTGGATTGATGGTCTTTGGGCAATTCATACTTACCTCGACATCGTGCCTCTACCGCAACTTATGCCTTTCTCCTTCCTCCTTTTGGTCATAGCAAAATCTGACCAACGGATATGGTTTGACGGAGACTACAGGTGGCTGCATCACAAATTCGGGCAAAGACTACGCACGTCGACCAGACTCTGTCGGGCGAGCCAGTGGCGTGACTGAGGTAATGGTTGTTGAGCCTGGCACCATCCGCCAGCTCCCCATTGGACAAATCGGAGAGCTTGCCATCAAGGTTCGTTCGAAATCAGAGGCTTATTGATTGAGATAGTGGGTCGCGTCAATCTCAATTACATTGGAATGGGTGGGAACCTCCGCAAGAAAAATATGATTGAGCACTTTAGGGGGGTTTTTTTTGGGGGGAGGGATAGGTCCGCCACGACTAACCCCGCCCTATTTTGTTGGCACTGCTTCCCCACAGAGCCCGATGGTAATCAAGGGCTACTGGAACAACCCGGACGCGACGCACAAGTCTATCCGCGACGGCTGGCTGCTGACGGGCGACGCGGCACGCATCGACGATGAGGGCCTGATCTACATCCTCGACCGTTTCAAGGATATGGTGATCCGCGGCGGCGAGAACGTCTACTGCGCCGAGGTCGAGTCGGTCCTGTTCGGCCACCCGGCCGTCTCCGACTGCGCCGTGCTGGGGCTGCCAGACCGCGTCATGGGCGAGCGTGTCGCCGCCGTGGTGATGTTGGCTCAAGGCGGTCCGTCCGTAACTCCCGAGGACCTGCGGGCGTACTGCGCCGCCCGTCTGGCGCACTTCAAGGTGCCTGAGGTGGTGGTGTTACGCGCCGCGCCGCCCCTGCCGCGCAACGCAGCAGGAAAGGTCCTCAAGCGCGAGCTGCGAAAGGAGATCCTAGCCGCCGGCGCCGGCGGAAAGGCCCGCCTGTGAAACTGGGAATTTTGGCTGTACTCCCTATCTGAGGAACTTGTTTTTTTTTTGGTTGTGGTGATTCTTACTCAGTGTGGTGCCTCATCTGTCTCTCATACTACACACTTTCTCGCAGCTCACCCTCGTCATTCTGTGTCTGCTTTGTCAGCCCGTTAAGTCGCCCGAGGCTCCCCTTAGTCTCTGGCATTCTTGCCCTGTTCGATGACAGGCAAAAAAAAAACCCGCATCATCAGCAAAATTTAGTCTACGTCATGATTTTCGGTATGGTTGCAACTAATCATCAAACCACCCCACGATTCCTGAACATCAGAGGACGGGGGCAGAAGCTGCTGAGAGTATTGTCGTGCTCCCACAGTCTCTGGACGGAGTAGAAAGTGAGTCGTGCGCACGCCTCGACACAGTTTCTTATCCCTGTCCGAAGGCATCAAAGAATAGCAAACTCGCTTGGTACAATTCATGAGATTGTATTTGAGACTAAAAAATTCAAGCGTGGGGAAATGCGAGGCCGAGATCGGGGACGTAAGAGGTTTGCTTCAACGAAGTGTCATCTCCAGGTAGCGTGGGTGGTAGCGTTCACCGGCGACCTTGTGCTGGGCACAGATGGCTTCAATCTCACTCAAATCATCTTCTGTCAGATCAACTATCTTCATATTACCCTCCAGCCGTTCAACCGTCGTAGCGCCGGGCAACGCGAGGATGACCGGCCGCAGCTTGCTCTCCGAGCCATTGCCTCGCTCTGCTCGGCGGCCGTCGCCAACTGCGAGCAGCCAGCTGATGGCCAGAGTGGGCAGGGTGCACTGTTTTTTGGTCGTAGCGAACGCGGCGAGGGCGGCGACGAGGGCGGCGTTGCGCTCAAAGTTGGCGGGCTCGAAGCGAGGACTGACAAGCTTCATGAGCGGCGGAACGTCGGCGGATGAGGTCCAGCGGCCAGTGAGAAGACCGCGCGCCAGTGGCGAGTAAGCGACGATGGGGATGCCAAGCTCGGCGCAGGTGTCAGCGATCGAGGCAGTGCCTCCTGCAGAGGCGTCCCAGATGTCGCGCGACGCGAGGGAGACCTCAAGCTCGACGGCAGCCACAGGGTGCACGGCGTGAGCACGGCGGATAGTGGCCGCCGACGCCTCTGACAGGCCCATGCCTCGCACGGCGCCTGAACGGACGAATTCGGCGATAGCGGCGACAGTGTCCTCGACCGGCACGCTCGGGTCGACACGGGCGCACTCGAAAATGTCGACAGCTTTGGTGCCTTCGAGGAGCGCCAACACGTTGCGGATGGACCGGCGCACAGCGTCAGGCGAGCCATCGGGGCGTGCCGGAAAGCCACCCTCGAGCACCATGGCGCCCTTGACCGATAGCACCACCCTCCCGGCGTCCTCCGGGTAGCGGCGGAAGTAGCGGGCCAGCAGGCGCAGGTTGGCGGCCGGGTCGGGGCGGCCGTAGAACTCGGCCGAGTTCCAGAAGTTTGCACCGCGCGCGAGGGCCGCACGGAGAACGGCGAACGCCTGCTCGTCAGGGACCGGATCGCCACCGTCGCGCGCGGTGGTGAGGCCCATAAGGCCGAAGCCGACGGCGCCGACCGTTGCCGGACCAGTGGAAAGAGTAATCTGGATGGTGCTGGGGCTCATTTTCTCCTCCGGTGATAGTGTTGTAGCGGTGGGTGGTGTTGGGTCTTGAAGTGGTTCAAGCTGTTTTATACGAGCTCAACGGTGGTTCATTACCCGCTTCCGCGATGCTTGCCGTCTTCGGAAGTGCTTTCCGCACATCTTTCCATTTTCGGATCGAGTTTGTCACGAGTAAAAAACCGGAATTCGCTAGCAGGGGCTAAAAGATCACATTCGACTAGGACGAAACATTGTTTTAGTCGGAAACCTACGATGGTCCAGTCAAATTGGGATTCATTGTGAATATATCCAAACATCAGAGCCAGAGAAGTAGCACTATTTGCTGGTGAAAGATGTGGCAACATTCAGCCCTTTAGCGATCCACAGGAATCAAAGAGGCCTTCCAAAACGGGTGGAAAGTGGGCGAGCCGGAAGCGCACTAGAAAATCCGCTGTTAAGCAAACAGAAAAGGTGAAGCACGAACTGTAACAAGACTAAGAACAAACCCCCCC
>JADGKE010009830.1:0-10217 GCA_026954515.1 Cladochytrium tenue
GGTCACATCAGAGGACGTTTGGTGAATCGAGGGTGTTCACATTGTTGTCGCAAACGGTCAGTGAACGTGTCCACCTCCCCCAACCCCCGCGAGAGGTTCCCCTCATTTCCGAGAAAAGCATGCAGCCACCAAGCACTTACAGGACGACATTCGGGCGCAAGGATGTGGCGAAGCATGGGGACCAGCTCGACCCGGAACCGCGCGCGGTTGCCCCACGACGGCGTCTCGGACGGGCTGAGCGAAGAGAGGCTAGACAAGACGATGCTCTGGTTGGATGTCCGCGCGATAAAGTTCTGAACATACGGAGAGGGGAAGGACGGTGTAAGTGTGTATCGGCTAGCAAAGCGAACCCAAAATCGCAAAAAGAAGCAAATGGGTAGCATCCGGACCACCTTCCGGACCACCTCCAGGACTCGCACCTCATAATCCGCCCTTGGGAACGTCAGCTCGGGCCTGGTGTATGTTGCAAACAGCGTGTGGAACTTGACAACGGCGTAGGGCTCGTAGCCGCGCAGCTCGAAGCGGCCCGACTGTCGGGCCCGCGCGTCAACCGAGTCGTGGAAGACCAGCCAGTCCAGCATCTGCTCGGCCTTGGTCTGCTCCGTCACGGCGCCGCCAGACTGCCTCGCCACGTCGACCACGGGGATGTTCAGGTAGTTCTCGAAACATCCTTGAAGAGAGCAGAGGATGAGAGAAGGAGAAAGGAAGAGAATGGAGGGAAAGAGAGGGCCGAGAATGGAGGAGGGACAAGTTAATTCTGTTCTAGACTTAAGGTGCACATTGCGATTGAGCGTTACCTTGAAGGACCTTTTCTACGTCGCCCGACGCGGAAACAGACTGCAGTAGCTTTTCGACATGCCTTTTGCGCTCCAAGTCTTTGGCGGATTAATTAGCACAACTGAGACAGAAGTGAAGAGCGAAAGGAAATTGGGGGGGGGGGGCAGTTGGCTCAGGAGCGGTACCTGTATCGACCGATTTATTCTTTCCGGCGGGTATAGTGAAAACGCGCTCCCAGAGGGCAAACAGGCCCCGGGTCATGTCCTTCTGCCCGACGTCAGCCGCCGCGACCATCTCGGCCGATAGCACGGCGGAGCGCTGGCGCAGGAACTGCAGCGTGTTGAGGCTGCTACGGATGTCGCCGCCGGTCATCTCGCACAGCGTCATGAGGGTCCGGAGGTCCGCCGCCAGGCCCTCCCACTTGCATATCTCGTGCAGCCGGTGGGCGAGGATGCGGAACGGCGGCGTCCGGAACATGCACACCTGGGCGACGAGACGGAGGGGCCGCAGGACGGGGGCGTACCTGGGGCCGCGGAAGAAATGTCAAAATCATTGAATAACTGGGTAGCCTCACATATCGTTGCAGATGCAGATAATCGGTCTCAAAAGCTGCCTGCGCTTTCCTAAATACAGTTGTTGGAGACATCATCATAGCATACCAAGGGTACCTTTCTTTTTTTTCTCTCCCGCCGCCTGCCGATAGTCCGAACCCGCCAATTCCACCAGGAACTTCACTAGGTTCTACAACACATCAATATAACAGAGTTGTAGTAGCACACATACGGATTCGCCGTCACCCTGACTAGCGCCGTCGATTTCGTCAATGATGACAATATTTGGCCTCTGATTTCGAATTGATTGGCCCTCGAGGGCGCCCAAGATCTTGTTTTTAAGTGAATCCCCGGATCGTTCGTCACTTCAAAAAGTTTCAGCGGGACATGATCAGAATCCGACGATCACCTTGCATTGATCTCCACAATGTCATATCCACAATGCCTTCCAATTATATGAGCTAAAGTAGTCTTGCCAAGTCCAGCCGGTCCGGCGAGAAGGAGAATCTAAATTCAAATTTAACCGCATATAGTCGGTTGCCATGCACCTACGCGTTTTTCGGGTCTCCTATGCGGATCGGAAGGCTAAAAAAAAAGGTTATCAATCAATCAAACAACGGCCTGCCTCGCCTTTTCTCGTCGTTTGATTATGGACCTGTATTCGCTCAGCGACCTATTGACTTTGCGAAAAACGCAATAATCCCAGTGCTTTACCCAGAGCAACACTTCGCGATTGATGCGCTGTGCACACACATCATTACACAATCCCAGCTGGAGATCCATACCTCGTCACCAACCAAGTCGACATACATCCGGGGAGAATACTTGTTTACCCAGAGCTTCTCGTTCTTTGCAGCATCCAAGGATACTGAAACATCCTTGAAGAGTGCATCATCCTTCGCCTTGAGCTGGGTGGCCCGCTCCTTCTCCAAGTCGCGGAACATCTTGTGGATGTTCTCGCCGAGCAAACCGTGGCTGAGCGAAGCATCCTCAAGGGCGAGTCGCCGCGCCTTCGGCCTCAGGGGAAAGTACAGCTTCGCGTCCGTCTCGGTGTCACGCGCCGTCCTCCACCCGGTCCCTGACGCCGGCATCTTACGGAATCGACCGGCCGCCGCGAGAGGCGGGAGCTGGCCGGTGGCGAGCGCAGCGTTGCGGTCAGTGTGTCGGCGGCGGATGTCTGCTTCGGCCTGCAGCTCGCGGGCGAGCGCCCTCAGCTGCTCCTGCTCGCGGGCGCGCGCCTCGCTGACGGGGACACGCTGTTGCGTCGCCGGCTGTGAGGGGCCGGCTGTGCGGGGCTTTTTGGGCTGTTGGCTGGCCTGCGTTAGGAAGGCAGAGGTGGCCGGCGGCGAGCTCGCGGGGTGCAGCGTCGGCGACGAGCGCGGGTCGCGGGTGATCGCTGTGCGCGTCTCAACGTCAAAGTCCTCGTCGTCGCTCAAAAAGACGCCGGCGTCGGGAAACGCGGTGATCTGAGACGATGCCGGCGCGGCCGACGACGCGGAGCGAACGAGGTCGCGCAACGGCGTCTTGCCCTTCCGCATATAATCTGCTGAAGCGTTCCAAGTTCCAGCAGTGTCTAGATCGTCATCCCCAACATTTGAAAATAGCTCTGAGGCGTCAGCGAGTAAGCTAGCTGCGCTCTGCCTTTCGGAGCGGTTGCCGAATAGTTCACGGTTCAACCGATCCTCGAGATCGAACTGGCGTTCCTCGTTGGTTTGCCCGGGCGGGATGGAGGGGAAGAGCTCAGAGTCAGAATCTGCGTCAGAGTCTGCCGCCACTCTCTTCTTCTTTGAAGTAGATCCGCCCGCACCTAGCGAGATTTAAAAAGAACTTTGTGAGCTGGAAAACAGGCCAAAGGGGGGCACAAACTTGGTTCAATACCAGCCATACCGCCGAGCCGACTTTTCAAAGGTGTTTCATCCCCAGTCTTCCTCTCTATTATGCTCCAGTCGCTCGGCATTGGCGTTGGCTGCTGTACGCGACTCAGTGGGCTGGAAAGACACGGAGGTGACGAAGAGAAGTCAAATGGCTTCCTGAGCGATGGAGATGGTGGCTTGGCTGGTCTCTGATCATCCGTGCGCTGATGGTCTCGAAACATGTTGGTTAAAATAGACGCTGGTCTCGAGGGTTTTGAAGAAAACACGTCCTCTATCGGTTGTGGTGGTCGTCCAGTCGATCATATCCGTCAGGCAAAAACAGTAAACTACCTAGTACTTCAACGTACCTTTGTTGGCAGATGCTTCCATTTCCATCTCCATAAGCGCCTCCATCTCCTCAGCGGAGGGTCCACCTTCTGATCCATCGTAATCGTCTGCATGGAAGGGCAGGGTTGGGCTTCCACAAGAGCCATGCACTCCCTGCCACAGCACATCCGGAGCACACCTCACCTCACCCCGCGGCAGCATTCTTCCCAACCCCCCCCCCTTCCTTCCCATATCCATCTCGCGACGGACCCACAAAGACCACCGACCAGTGAGCATTCCCTTTCGAGGCCGTTGCGCGGCGGCAAGTTGCGAGTGGTTGCGCGGTCGAACGATTCTGTCCGACCACAATGCTCGACCTCGGACTCTGTCAGTCAAAATTTGTGGGATTGCGTCACCATCAACGCTACCCAGACACGGCGAAAAGGGCAAGACTAGACGCGAGGAAAAGAGTTATATATATTCCGGGCTGTGCAATCCGAGGTCACAGGGAGAGTCTTTCGGATGAATTCCTTTTTTTGTTTTCGGGCAGAGGGGGGCGACCCTTCTCCCTCCAGCCTTGCAACAATTACCCACCACCTTGGCCGCCTCTCCTTTGCCGACCCTCCCGGAGCACCCTAAACGCACGAGTCCCGTCTACCCACAGTACCGGGTCCGCGACGCACCCGTTGCCATCGCATGTACACCCGGCGCTCCCAGACCCATATGGCTCCTCGCGCGTGGCAGCATCGGGCGGCCAATCCCCTGCCGGCCGCGCTCGGCGCCGAGCAGGCACTGGTGCGATGCATACGGTCGCGACGCGGGGACGGCGCCCACGACTGGACGTGCCGCGGTGGCGGGGTGAGGGCGGAAACCGGCAGCCGAAGGCCGGCTGCTGGTCGCTGGTTGCGGGACTGATACACGCGGTTGTGGCGGCGGCTGCTGCGGCGGCGATGGCACGTGGATTGGAACGGCAGCTGCGCTAACGGAGCTGCTGCGGCGGCGGTGGTGGTGGTGCTGGGCTGCGGCGGTGGGGTCGGCAAAGACGGCCGAGGGGCGGGCAGTCGCAGCGTCGATTTCGTCAAGGGCGAGGGAGAAGGCGCTAAAGCCGACTGGTGGGGGTGGCGGGAGCGGCGCGGCGGCTGAAGGCCGAGCTGCGGCCGCCAACGCGTCTCGGTCAGCAAGAACGGCGGACAGGGACTGGATGATGTCGCGCTGAAGGAGGTCGCGAGTCAGGAGGGTAAGCGAGCTGTCTAATTTAGGGGTGGAAACGCTGGGGAAAGGGGAAGTAGCCGAACCTTTCTGTCTGCGGCGCTTATGATCTTGCCGAGAATGGCGCCGGCGCGCTCCAATTTTTCCGCGGCGGCGCGGTCACCGGCCGATGAGCGGCTATGGCGATCGAGTAGGAGCATGTACTTCTGCAGCGCCCGCTTATAGTAGCTGCAGGGGTGCCGCACGTCGACGCGTTAGCAGTCAGCGTGGCCGCACGGGAAGGAGGGGGGAAAGGGGACGGAATGATAAAAACAACTGGCAGAGGAGTGCCTGGGCTCACCCCTTCAGCGACTGGACATCTGACTCGAGGCGCGCGATTTCCTGCTCCAGCTGTGCGCTCTCGCGGTCTTCTCCACGCCTGGATAGTGTGTTCCCGGCCGGCAGGCGAGCAAAGTATTGCGAGGTCTGTTCCAACGGCTCCCCGGGCAGAATGTCCGCCATCACTGAGGCAGTGCTGGGTTCGTCGCCATCATCTGCGTGCGTGGCATAGTCGTGCGGAGGATGCTCCGGCGTGCACAGTGTCTCGGATTGAAGGCGGGCCTTGGTAATACTGTTGCGGGTCGAGCTAGGCGGGACCGAAACTTGGCGAGGCTTCATAATCTCGGTTGTGAAGTCGCGAGCGCAGTCTTCAGAATGCGTCTCGCCATGAGCCTTGGGGAGTTGGATGTCGCGCTCACAGCTCTAACAAGAGCCTTAGATAATGCACGATCCCCACAACACAGAACTCACCGTGGAGTGGGGCTCGCCTCGAAAGAGCGTGCCGGCCAAAGATTCGGCTCCCGCGCTCGCAAGCTCGCCGCCAGTCTGCGTCTCCTCATCTACGCGACGCCCGTTCTGCCGCTCTGCATATTTCCCCACTAACGGTGCCGGGCCGGGCGAGCTCCCACCATGACGCGGCCATCGCCGGTGCCGTCTGTGTCTGTCGTTAGCTGCCGGGCTCCTCGACACGTGCCTGCGTGCCGCGCCGCGGACTGGCGCGCGGCATGGCGCCTGGGTGAACTCTCTTGGGCTGCTATCTGCTGTGTAGTCGCTGCTGGGCGACCTCTCTTCGTCGCTGGTAGAGATTTGGTGGTCGCCGTCGGGCACCCACCGGGACCGAATTGTGCGGCCGGGCGATTGGCGCAAACGCGGGGATAGCGACGCGGGATGGGATTGCAATTTCGACGTGGGATGCGAAGGGGGCTGGTGCATGGCATCGATGGCGCCGGCAAGCTGGTCAAGGTTGCCCTTGACCTGGGCGTAGATGGCTTCGACGGCATCGCGACCGTCAAAGGTTGGACTTCCGGACCGGAATTGCTCTTGAAGCCTCTGCAGCTGCAGCTCCATTTTGAGGGACTTTTCCGCCAGCTCCTTGATTCGATCTAGTCGAAATTAGTACTTTTAGTGTTTGCTTTCCGGATTAAATACAGACCTTCGTGAGTGCAGCTGCCAGTGGAGTTCGACGAGGCCAGCCCGAGCGGCTCCACGTGCCCTGTTTTATCAGACTTCTGCCACTCTTGAACCTTGTACAATTCTGTTTCGTTTGGTCCTGCAGAGGAACCCGATCTGATGCCGCTTGTAGTTTGCGGGACGGATTTTGCGAAGCCGTTGTTCGATGGAACTTTCTCCACGGGCGGACCCGAAGCCGACATCGACACTGAATCAGTTGCAACACTTGCTTGGCTTCGGGTATTGACCATCATTCTCTCCAGCATAGAGCGGACAGCTGCCTGGCCCTCCCTCAGTGCTTCAATATCTCTCTCCATTGTATTGATGCGGTCGGTCCGGTCAGTCGGTGAACGTTTCTGATCTGCATCCCCTGGCGATACCACTTCGCTCAGGTCCGCGGAGCCGTAGACGGCGCGGATAGCCTGCAGTTGCGGATGTATGTTGTCCGAGCTCGAAGCGCGAGGCGGGTTTTTCGGACACGTCGAGGAGGCGGCAGAGGCGGCTGAGGCGGCTCGAGCCGTCTCGATGGTGCGTTCCAGCGTGGCCAGGCGGCGCTGGTTGCGCACCTTTTCGTCCTGCAGGACGTATACAGTCTTCTGTAGGGTGTGCAGCGCACGTTCGACCTCTTGAGGGAGACCAGAAATGAAGGTTAGTTTTGACGCAAGGTTGAAAGGAGGATGGGTAGACTTGTAGGCGAGCAAGAGGGAAGGAAGCGTATCGCACCTTTGCTTTCGTGATCTGGGGGTAGTCGGGCCAGCGTACGGTATTTGGTCTGCTCTGCCTGATTCGCGACGGCAGAGTCGATCAATGCTGCAGGATTCTCATGGTGTGACGGTACAAATACCACAGACGGCGATGGGCCGACCCCAGAACGACGACAGGAGTTATGGTCACAGGCGCTGTACGCAGTGGCAGAAGAGGATGCGGTAGCCGTGGCGGTGCCCGCCGTATGATCGTGCACGCCAACGTCTGGTTGATTGGCACCCGAGCACGCGTGGTTGCATCCCTGACAGTTCATAATAGGGCTACGAGCGCTATGTGGGCTGAAGAAAGCTCTTGATAAAGTGTCGGGGTCGCTAGAGTGTTGTTGTTGGTCACGACAGGCGGACATGGACCGGGTTCTGCGGGGCAGAGTGGGCGCCGAGGAGACCACCGGTATCACGGTCGACCCCGTCCTGCTGTATTGGATCGCGCGGTCGCGAGGACCTTCGTGTGAGTTCCGTTCCACTGTTCGCCAAGTAGAATGGCCCTGACGCTCCTCCATCTCCCGCGGGGAGACCCTCAAGGTGGGATGGTGATGACTCGAAGTGGAAGAAATAGGTCCTGAGCTGGCGGCGGTGCCAGCATAGGAGAATCGGGGGCTCCGGTCGGGCGGCCAGATAGAGGACGATATAAACCGGGAAGGAGGCTCGCGGGACTGCGGCGGGTTGACGTATTCAGCCCAGTGTCCGCGGCGGTCATCGTCGAAAGAATGAGCTGGTGTATTTTGAATCGTATTATGCAATCCACCACGAGTCGAATCTGCTGTGCGGAGATCAGAATATGAGCACCTTGAACTGCGGTGTAATCCTTCCCGCGACGAGTTGTCGTCAAGAGCGCGGTCGATTTCGTTGCGTCTCTCTGTATTCTCTGCCTCCAGTACCACCACAGACCGCCGTCGCGGGCGCGAGCGGGCAGGCAATACATCTGATTCCGACGAGCTATCATCAAGAGCGTCGTTCGACCGCGATTCACGGGCGGGACCACCAATAATCGCACTAGGCCGACCGGAATGCGAGGCGAATGCGCTTTCAGGCACGGCCGCGAACGTTTGCGTCACATCCGTGTTAGGGAATCGCGATCGAGGCAGGCCAGGTCGGAGAGAAGGCGGTGGCGACGGATTTCGCCGTGGGATTCGCACATGAAGAAAGGGGCGCGGGGGTACGTTCGGCCGCCTATCTCTGGCCGCTGTTGGGGTTGCGGCAGCGAGGTCGCTTCGTCCACCTTGACCACCGGTGCCATCGCTGTCGGATATAGATGACGCCGGACGCCGCCAGGAGACGTTATATGCGCTTGCCGCTCCGTGCTTGCTGCCGGCATCATGGCCAGAGTCCTCGATGGCTAAGGTGACGGGGCTGCGGCTTGGCAGGGAAGATGTTGGAGTGCGCCTGTTCTCGGCGATGGGTTGGTCATACGCGGGACGAAGGTACCACCTTGGTGCCTGGTCGGTGGTGGATTGAGAGCTGTGTGGTCTGGCGCGGCAGCTGCGGTGATCGTGTCGAGCGTCGGCCGTGGCCTCACCGCTGTTGTCGGAGGGTGTGTTTCGCCGGTCGAAAGTCGCCCTCATGGTTGCGGGTGTTTTTGACGCAGGTTTGTCGCCACACCGGGAGGCATATTATTATTTTACACACAAACGTTCCAGACAAGTGACACCACCACGCTTTGCAGGTGCAGTCGTTTATTTGTATCAACAGGCAGGATTATAAACAGCACTGCGCTACGTCCCGTCCCAATCCAAGCCAGTTTCCCACACCACCACATTGCCAGCGAAACAATCGTCAAACGACTTCGCACGCGCGCTTGTCCGAGCCGCTTTTGTGTCGGCTAAATACTTACTCTGTCTTCTACTACAGGGCTGCAAATCCTCGACGCACTTCTTGCCCGCGCATCGTTCTTCAGGCAATCACATGAGTGACGATGCGCACGTCAGCCCACTAGTCCAGTCTCCTGGGGGCTAAATGGTCGGATAGGAGATTCAAGCGGCGGCGCTAAGCACCCAGCCTGGGTGGTCTGTCTCACGGACTCCATATACTCTTCTGTGATGACGAGCCGAAGTAGATGCGAATCATGGATGTGGAAGGATTTCCTGTGCAGAGTCCACAAAGACGGAAACGCAGGGCCGAACGATTTAATTGCTGGCGTGGGTACTGCTTGTCTTCAATTGAAATTCAGAAGGATTGTTGATGCGGGTACACAGCTTGAGGAGGGGTTCATTGGCATCTCTGTCGTTGTCGCCGTTGTTGTTGTAGGCCCCCCCAAAGAAAGGAGAAGGGTTTTGGATTTGTCCGACTTCTTATTTCGATGCGGCGTGTGTCACCGGCGATCGTTCCGCGCAGGGGGGGCGGCTCTGTCGCCCGCGGCCGGTGGTGGAGGCACCCTCCCAGCCAGCCATGCGAGTGGACGCGATTGCCCGCCGCCGGAAGCAGCCGGCAGTCTGCCATTACGTCACTTCCTGGCTGATCTCGGTGGTCTGTCGCACGCGGCTACAACAACGACTGCTCTATTTCTCTCACTTACAAGCACACACATTCATGCACACACAGGCACACACACATACACACACACACATTCTCTCTCTCTCTCTCTTCTTTCTCTCTCTCTCTCTCTCTCTCTCCCTCTCGTTCTTTCTCACTTTCTCCACCAGTCCCTCCATTCGCAACCACGTCTCATCCAAGCCCTCTGCCCACACCCCCTTCCTCATTTCATGTCATCCCGGACCCCAGCCTCGCAACCCCGGCCCGCGCCATCCCCTCGTACCCACCTTCAACTCCAGGATGCGCTGCAGCATAGCCGCGTCGCCGTCCGGAAAAAGCGTGATGTAAGTCTCGACGATGCCGCCGGCCGGCTCGTGCGGCCGCATCACCACCTTCAGCACCTGCTCGACCCGCTGCACGCCGCGCCCGAGGATCTTCAGGTACGCCGCCGGCGGCGGCTGCCGCTGCTGCTGTTGCGGCGGCGCCGGCGCCTGCCCTGGCGACGCGGCCACCGACGACGACGCCGGCGTTCCGCCGTCGGCGGCCGCCCCGCCCCGCGCCCCGCTGCTGCTCGCTGCCTCCTGTGCCGTCTGCAGAAGCGTCGTCCGCAACGCGTGCGTGTCCAGCAGCATCTGCTCAGCCCCAACCTCGGAGATGGGCCGGCACCGGAACACGTTGGCGTGCATCTTGTTGAAGAAGGCCCTATGGGGGTGGGGAAGGGGTGGGGGGATGTGCGAAACGTAATCAGCTGCTGGTCATACCATCACAGTGTTTCGACC
>JADGKE010009831.1:0-10192 GCA_026954515.1 Cladochytrium tenue
ATCCACCCGTGACGCCGACTCGCTCACACCGCCGTCGGCGCCGTCGCTGTCACGCGCCCGCAGCCGCTCCGCCCCTGAGCGGCCGCTCATGTTGCCCGCTGCCGACTTCGTTTGCCGCTTCTGCCGCCTGCCCCTACGCCCTGTCTCGGCGGCTGAGGTCGCCGCCCTGTGCCGCTGCCCCGCATCACTGCGGCGCGGGGACGGTCATGCTCTCGGAGAAGCCAGCTATGCAGCCGCGTTCGACGACGATCTCTCCTGCCCTCTGTACGACCCCGAGTCACCGTTGCTAGAACTGCACCTGCAGGAGGAGTCCAAGTTTATCGACAGCGACTTCGACGCGAGCCTGTTTGCCTTTGTGGTGAGGAGCGTGCGACACATGCTTATCGACAACGAGCTGAAAAGGATGCGGGCGCATTCGCACCCGGGCTTGAATAATACCGATACCCCACGCGCCTCGGGCGATACGGTTGAGACGATCAGCAACGGGAGCCTCGAGGACGTTGTGCTTCACTTTGGACTAGAACAGGTGACGTACCTGATCATTTGATATGTATCGCTTATCCAATGCGCCATCCATTTGAAAGGCCCGAAGTGATAGCCGAAAGAACGCAGATCGTAGCGATGAAGTGCCAGCTTTGGTCTCGGTACTTGGGAACGCCAACGCACCGCCACTGGTCACGGTAGGAGGACAACCTTCTGCTTCGACGCCGACCAATCTCTCCGAGTCAAACTTGCCCATTTCTCACACCGTCGACTCGGTCTTGGTGCTGCGAGAAGAGACCGAGTTTTTTGTCATACCACTGGACGGAGCACCAGAATCATCATCTTCAGCAGACGACATGGACGACTCGGTGCTTCCAGTCCCAAGCTCTCGCCCGCCAAGCACGCTGGAAGCCCTCGGTTTGGCGGAACCGCGGTTTTCTAAGCGTCGTCCCCGCCGTCAATCTTCTAGGCCAAGCAGCAGTTCCACCAGAATGACCAGAAACAGGTCCGCAGGTGGCTGGCGAATACCCATTTCAAACGCGAAAAAGTCTGTCCCCTCCACGTTTAGCGACGAGCAGAGCGTCAGGCGCGATAACTCAGCCGCAAACCTATTAAAGCGCCATTGCGGAACGTTGCTGGCCGGAAAGACACTTATGGGGGAGGCCTTGGGAAGCTTTAGTCTACCGGTTTCCGATAACGATCCAGCAACCCGAAGATCTTCTGGAATCGGTGAAGCTGGCGATGAGTTGAGCCGCAACGACACTGTTTTTCAACAAAGCCACCTGCTGGAGGCAATCTGCGCTTTATCACATTTTGATCAAAGCGCAACAACTTGGGGATTTAGAAACTTCGACGCTGCTAAGGGAAAGCTACTCAGCGTCTCGATTTTACCCATGCGCGACCGCGAGGAGTCTGAGCGATTGATCGAGTCGATTGTTCATAATTCAGGGACTTCCTCGACCGAAGACGGAGTGGCAATTGTGGCTGAATCTTCAGAATCGGAACCGCCCAAAACACAATCTAACCACGCGAAACGGGAGGCCACCAGCCAGGAAATCATCACACAGGTCTCACCGGACCCATCAATGGCGGAGGCTTCGGCAATACCGCCCTTCTCCCTCGGCTTGCTACTCTCCCACATGCAGGCGCACAGGCCCGTCAGGAAAGTTTGGTGGGAGCAGATGAAGCTCCGCGTCGACCTTGCCGCCCTCTCCAACGCGCAACCCGGCACACCGCGCTCGCCAGCCTCGCTCGCACCGTCGACTGCGACGCCCATGGGTAGCCCGAGAATGGAGGACGTCGCCGCTGTCGGCTTGGGGCACGCCGCCACCGGCGACGGAGAGGACTCATCCGCCGAGGCCGCCGCACCAGCTGCCGACGGTGATGGCACTCCGGAGGTAGCGTACGCGCCGACGCAGAGTGTGCCCGCGCGGGCGCGAACGCGGAGCCGGAACGACCCGGACCCAGACGAGGAGCGCGGCCGCCGCGCGCGCGCCCCCGGGCCCAACATTTGGCGGTTCCTCTTCAAGCGGAACCTGCGCAAGGCGCTGGAGACTGCACCGGACCAGGAGCCGGGCCATCAGGGCGGCAAAGTGGCGGAGAGACAGCCTATGTCCTCAGCCGGCGCGGCGCGGGACGCCGCTGCTTCCGATCCTGCTGTAGTGGCGAATATCGCTGCCGGGAAGACGCACATCGGCCTTCCGGTGGACGCGTCAATGACGTCGGTCGTGACGGTGATTGACGCGCGATCGAGCGTCGAGATTGACCCCAGCGGCGTGGCGGCGCCGTCGCTGGCGACGGAGTCCAATGTATCGCAGGATGGGGGCGCCGTACAGGCCGCCGCCGACCGAAATGTGGAGGTGAACGTGTGGGTGCGCAGGGTATGGCTGGTGGAGTTTGTGGGCCTCTGATTGTGTCAGAAAGGAGGAAGGGGAATTGGTGGATAGGGAGTGTTATGAGAGGCTCTCACTTTTTTTTTTTTTTGGTCTGTATCCATCTGGCACTGTCACCTTTTTCCCCCCACCCACCTCTCTTAGTGCAGTTGTTTGCTTAGGAATAGTGCGTTTGGCGGCTCCGCCATGATTGGGTAGTGGAGAGAACATCAATATGACCATCTGTGATCTTGAACTTGAAGGGAAATTTATCTAGTGAAGCGCTTCTCAACGGCAGCACTGCCTGCCCCCTTCACCAATTTGGTACCCTATCAAAACTCTACCGGAGATGATATGCTCGGGAAGAAAGAGAGATTGTTGAAGTTGTGTATTTAGGAAATCAAAAAAAAGTCGAAGTCATACGTACACGGAGTAGCTGAGATCCCAAATTTCGAGCTAGCCTTCATTCGTGACACAGCCAAAAACTTAGTTGAACAGCACGGCGACCATGCAATGCCGCAAACAGCATCCTAGTGCCCAAAAAGAAACGAAGAGTGACTTCATTCGTGCAATAGGAAGAGATTTATGGGTGAGAGTGACCGAGAGTGAGAGAGAGAGAGAGAAGAGAGAGAGAGAGAGAGAGAGAGAGAGAGAGAGAGAGAGAGAGTGTGTGTGTGTGTGTGTGTGTGTGTGTGCTACAGTTCAGTTTGTTTCTCCTTCATGCACAACCGTTGATCTTTCACTTCCCCCTCGGCCCTTGAATCAACCTGTATCACGTTAAGCACTTTAGTCAGCTGAACGAAGAGGGGCAAATCACCTCTTCTGAATGGGTCCAACTTCACTCATAGCAGGAGCTTTGGCATCAGTGGCTGCTGTGGTGCGATATGTTCTCTCAGGTTCCCAGTAGTTGACCGGTTCCCTTGGTGCGTGGCCAAGTTTGATATGAATGTTCAGGCTGTCCTCTCGTACAACGAGGTGACTGATCTGGGTAACTTCATGATGTTGACGTTCCATTTCTCTCTGATGCTGGCAACCAGACTGTCCCCTTGCCCTTGTCCTGGCCCAAGATTGTAATTCCATTGAAAAATGCATGCAAACAGCCTTGGAAGACTCTCAAGTCCACCATGTCACTCACAGACCTTTACAAGCAGTATCTTGACCGTAATGCAGCTTTTCAGGTTGTGGTGGATTAGGATAACCTGATTTGTCCCAGTGTCTACAACCGATTTTTGAAATTGTTGTTTGAAGACCGCGCCCACGAGAACGACACCGACGACATACTCGTTCAAGCAGCCACATTTTGTGTATTGGTTGCCCTATGTTTCACGAATAATGAAACCTGCTCATGTGATGCCAGTCTGACATAAAAACTGTTCTGCTTACACACATCCTAGAAACGATCTCTGGCCTACCGAGCGTCATTAAAATGAAAGAAGAAAAAAAAATAGACATATAGCTATTGTCCATGCCGATAATTATCCACCAAAACTCGCCCGTCCTCTATTTCTCACTTCTCCATAAACGCATGTCCCAGGTCGCCCAGGTACTTCGGGTTGTCATGAAGTGGGCAGCGCCAGCGCGCGGCGGCACGCAGCAGGCCGCGCACCTTCTTTCCTGGTGGCAGGGCGCCCAGGCTGCACGGCGGCGGCGGGCTGGGCGCCACAGCAGCCGCCAGTAGCGCGGCGTCCCCCCCACCACCGCCACCGCCACCGTCACCCCTGCCAGCAGCAGTAGCAGCAGAGTCGTCGAGGTCGCGGCGAGCGCCGTCGACGTCGTCGGCCAGGAGGCGCAGGCGCGCGCGCTCGACGCGCAGCGCGGTGTCGGCGGGGGCGGCGGCGACTGCGCGGTCGAGCTCGGCGAGGGCACCGCGCAGGTCGCCGCGCGCGGCCAGCCGGCGGCCAATGCCACAGAGCAGCTGGCAGAGCCGGTCGCGCGTGGCGACCTCATCGGGTCGCAGCTTCAGGGCGGCCTCCAGGTCCTGCAGGGCTTTCCCGACCTGGCCGAGCTTTATGTTGCATTCTTGGGAGAGGTGTAGGGATGAGGAGGGGGGGAGAACGAGTCAATACAGTCGGCTAAGCGTGAGCTTTCCGACCTGAGCGGTTTTTGTAGATGTTGGGCTGGAAGTCGCAGTAGTCCAATGCGGCGCTGAAAGCCTCCTTCGCCTCCGCGAATCTATCGGAGCTGAGGAGGGTAAGGCATCCTCGCAGAAATACGTGTTGTTGCTTTACCCAAGGAGCTGTATTCCAAGCACGTTGTACGCCTTTGACAGGTAGAACGCAGCCTCGGCCTTCAAAAGACTCTCAGCCTCTGCGCCCTCTACCGCTACCTGAAGATCCGCTGTGGCATTGTCGATCTGCCCCAGCGATAAGAACAAGACGCCGCTGATGGAATGTCATTATGCACGCCGTTCGCGAGGTGAGGGTGCAGGGAGAACGCAGCTCACCGGTGGAAGAACGACACGTGATCCAGCGGATCCAGCTCGACGGCCTGGCCAAAGAGGTAGATGGCGCGCTCAATGTTTCCGAGCTTCATCTGGCGGCATCCGCGGTTCTTCAGCTCGCAGGCGACCTTGAGGACGTGCTCGCGGAGGGCCGGGAGCTCCGGAATCTCGGCGTCGGCACCAACGGCGCAGAGCCGCTCGGCGCGCACCAGGTCGATGTTCATAAAGTCGTGCTGCTCCAGGAGTTGGAAGACCTTGGCACGCAGGTAGCAGGTGGTGCCATCGTCAGCCGGGTTGGCTTCGGACTGCTTGTACAGCAGCTCGAGGGCCTCGTCGTAATTTTGAAGACCTAGGTATGCCGCGACCCTGTTCCGCCAGCCGCGCCAGGATGCGGAAGAAGGTGGGAGGGGGTAGCCAAAGCGAAGTGACGATTTTAACCTAGGTAGGGAGGTTTTATACCCTACATGCGCATCGCAGTCGATTCGAACGCCATCCCCAGCGTAGTGCACTGCTGAAAGCACTCTAGGGCTTCTACGAAGCGGAACTCGTCGAGGAGAATTTGTCCCCAGGTGAACAGAACCCGCCGCAATTTGGTATTGATCCATCTCCCTTTTTGGTTCGCAAGTCTGGAGGTGATGGGGGGGAGGGGAGGGCTGTGAATTACTTGAGAACGTGTCGACTTTTTGGCTTACGTGCCGGGGGCAGCCGCGGAAGCCGAAGTCGCGCGAGACTCCTCCTCCCCCAAGCTTGCTGCTAATCTTGCAGGATCCCCGGACACCTGGAACGGTCCGATGAGCTGGAGGGCCTGCCGAAAGTTCCCGATGGCTGACTCAAAGTCGCTAGCGTCTAGGTAGCACTCGGCTCTCAAGAGGTAGAAGCTGGGCTCATCAGGAACGAGGTAGATCGCCCGAGATATCAAGGATATGGCGCCTGCAAGGTTGGTTCGAGCAATTCCGACAGCCTGCAGGATCTTTTGATTTCTACTCCGATCAGTCTTTTTTCAATTCACACTTGAGCCTAGATGCTCACGCCTCGCCTAGGTAGAAGTCCAGGACCATTTCGGTTTGTCAGAATGTCAAGGGCACACGGCCGGAGAAACCGCATGTATCATGCAGTTTCTTCTTGTAATAGAAATAGTTCATCCAGGCCATAGAACCAATAAGGGGTGGAGGCATGACAAATGATAATTCGTGGATAGCAAAACGAGAAAGGGCAAAGGGAATCAGGCAAGAAAATGTGGTAGCAGCCATGTGAACGAAACAAAAGACTAGAGGCTTGAATAGACCGGGATGGAAACCTCGATCCAGTCCTCCCTAAACGTACGGGCCGCAAACGTGCCGGTGGCCGGCCGAACCGACACGTCCGCGACCCCCCCGAGACAAGCCAGCGCAGTCTCGCGGTGGCCGACCGGTCGAGCCACCCGATCGCCCGACCCGCCAAGGCCAGCCACTGGCGCGAACCAGACGCGTATCAGGACAGAGTGGGAGACCTCAAAACCCCTGAACCCCTTTATGTCCGGCATTATGCTAGCTGTGCCGGGATGATCGACCCCTGCATGGCCGACGCCGACAGATCCAGTAAGACCTTTCGCCGCCACATCCGATTGGCGAGGCGGCGGGGCCGTCTGTAGGAAGGCCGCCAGCGAGAACGCCTGGTCGTCGGTATCCTCCCCGTCGGGGGTCGAGGGTGGGTTCGGTGCAGGCGCCTTTGATAGGCGCGGCTCGGCGGTAGATGCGTGAAGGCGAGGCTGAAAACTGAGTATGAACAGGTGCTCGTGAGGAAGCGGGTTGCCGACGAGGGATGCCGATGAATACGAATGGACCGGGGCCGCTCCAGCGGGCGATGGCCCTCGGGGGATAGCTGTGCTGGCCCGATTGGCTATGGCTGGACTGAAAAAGCTGGTGAACGGCCCGCTACCAACGTCAGCCAGAGATCTAGCAGGAGCATCACCGTTGAGGGCCTCGTTGCCTCGCATAATAATTGTGCTCGAAGCGGCACCACCGATCCCGCTCAAGCTAGGGGATCGCGAGCGGTCGCGGTCCGAGCCTGCAGAAGCAGATCGCAAAACTGAAGGTGCCCGAGTCAACATCTCTTTCAGCGTAGGATTGGAGGCCTTGCGCAGGGTAGATCCGCGCACGAAGCCGGTCTCTTCGCCGTGGAGAGTCAAGGCAAAGTTCGGGTTCGAGCGCGAACGCATTTTCGAGACAGGCGAGCGCGAGACCACACGCTGCTGGCTAGGAGGCTCTTCGCCAACATCGGCACCTTTGGCCCACTCATCTTCGCCGCTGAAGCTTCCGCGAATGGGCCTCAGTGGCGGCGCAAAGAGTTTCCACCGGAGCGGCGTAGGTCCAGGAGACAGGTGGACAGCCTTGGAAATAATCTGCGCCCGGCTGGCTTCAAGGGTGTATTCGATTTCAGGGCCGAGAGTGAAGCTTTCGACGATCGTGACTTCATCCCCGTGAACGCTGTGATTATCGGGATAGAATGCAACATGGGCCTGCCCTGTTGGAGCGCTCGGTTGTCGCTCATCTATGGGTTCAGGGGTAAGATTTGATTTACGGCTCGGCGCTCTAGTTAAGGACATGCTTCTCTTGAAGAGTGACTTATCCGGTTCGTCCGATCGGCCGCCGTACCCTTCGTTCGCGTCCCTGCTTGGCGGACGAGCCGAGGGCAGCGGAGACTTCGGTGCGGATGATGAAAAGGACCTGATTTTTGAGGTTTGGATCGAAAAGGATGGCTTCTTCTTGCCATTACGGCCGCTGAGAAACGACTTCAGAGATGACTGAGACGCTGACTTGCTCGATGCAGACGAGGGCGCGACAAAGTTGGCCTCATAAGGTCGTTCGTCGCGATGTTCTTGAGGGTCTCCAACCACTGATGGGTATGTGCCTTGGACGTTCGCAACGGGCGTCTCGAGGTTGTAAGTTCGTTTCTCGACTAAGGAGCAGCCGACCAACGGCACTGCTGCCACGGTTTGACTGGGTGCCGATGGTCGAAGTTGCAAAATGAGGTTGACCTTTTCCTGGTCCACGCAGACCAGCTTCGGCATGGTGAGCTCGTAGTCAAAGAGGCCAAACGTCGAAGTGCCGCGCGCAATCTTGATGCCCGGCCGAGCCTTGCTAGTGGATGTGACAGGACGGTCGACGCGGAGGTTGGGCAGGAAGAGGGGGGCTGACGCCAGGTCTTTTGCAGGAACATAAATCGGGATGTTGAACAGCCAGACCTCGAACTGCGACGGATCACGGAGCAGGTCATCTGTGAATGCGCGGTCCGACGGGAAAGTCTTCAGTGACGCGGCGTGCGCGTGCGAAATGCCCAGCAACGCCTTGGCGGTGCGGGCCAGGTCAAAGTTTGCTGCCCCCGCTGCCGAGTCGGCGGCGCCGCCGGGGCCTTCGTCCGGCAGCACGCGTACGATGCTGGCCGACAGCTGGTAATCGACGGCAAACTGCGGCAGCACGACGGACGGCAGCAGCGGGCCGTCCGGCGCCGTCGCAGCGACCACCTCGTCGAACTCGAACACGTTGCGGCCGGACGGCAGGAACGACGTAGGCTGCGAACGCCGCCACAACACCTTCTCGTGCTTTAAGAACTCAACGGCGGGGGAAGGCGGCAGCGGCGGCGGCTGGGGCAGAGGCGACGGCGACGACAACGAGGGCGGGTGGCGCAGGAGCGGTGGAGGGTCCACGAGGCCGCGGATGTAGGCTTCGTCGGTCCAGTGCTCGCCTGACACGGAAATAACGACGGCGGCGGCGTCGTGCACGCGTCGTGGGATGCGCAACGTGATGCGGCCCTTTATGCGAAGCGCAGGCCGACGCGAGCTCGAAGCGGCCGAGGCGACGACGTCAGCGGCGGGCACGGCACCAAACTCGACGAGATCTAAGTCGACGGTGCACTGAAACGGCCTCCACGACGTCCGGCCCAGGCGCGGGAGACGTGACGCGTGGTGCGGGGCAGCGCCGGCATGGTCAGGGCTGTGACTGTGGCTCTTAGAGCGGGTATGATTGGGAGGGCGGTGAATGGCATATCCGCCATCACCCCCTGCATACTGCAGCGCCGGGTGATGCGGCAGATGCGGTGGCGGCGGCAGCGGTAGCGGCGAAGCGGGTAGCAGCGGTTCGGCGCTCTTTGCCGCATGGGCAGCGACAGCAGCAGAGGTAGCGGCCAGGACGGCGGCCGGCGGCACGCCCTCGCCGACAGCGTCGGCGTCAGGGTCAGCACCCTTCTCCTGCTTGGTGAACATATAATGAATAGGGCACAAGCCAGTGCCACCCAGTCTCTCTCGGTCGGCCTCTTCCTATTCGATTCCACCCGGCGGGACGTTGTGTTGGTGTCCCCTGCCTCCCAAATTGGGCCAACCGCACGCAAAGCGCAATTTCCCACGCGCCACACAGCCCCTACACCAAGCACATCCTTAGGCACTAGCCATTCTGGCCACTCGTGAAACCAACTACCAACAATCCCAAAATCCCTCGCTTCCGCTTCCCACATCCCGCCGTTTCTCTTCTCCTCACTAGAAATAGTGCCACGATCTGTCGAGGAAAAGACCACAAGACGATCATAGAGGCGGGCAGAATGATTCCCTTGGAAAGCAAGAAGGGGGAGCGGGGGAAGGGGGGGGCGGAATTTTGCTGCCGTTCAGACCGCCTGTACCACGAGCACGGAGCTACGACTCCGATAGAGAACCCTCCCTCCCCCTTTCCGGCCGCACATGCGTCTACCACTGCAGTTGGGAGCCGTTGACGAACGCCTCGCACACGGTCCGCACCAGGTTGTTTGACCAAACCAGCTCGGCGCCCTCGCGCGCGAACAGCGCCAGCTGCTCGGTCGCATCCAGCTCCGCCGTCGAGATCTGGTTCTGGCCCGCCGTTGACACGGCCCCGGCCCACTGATCGTCCACCACCGGCGCGTCCCACCCGCCGTCACCGCTTAGTACACCCGCCTCGTCGACCTGGTACGCCGTCACGGCTGCTGGGGGTGGGTTTTCTGTTGGCGGTGCGGGCGCTGTTGCCGGCTTCGTGTTGTCAAACCGCCGCGAGAACCCAAAGATGCGCGACGTCGTGTTGCCACTGGCCTTGCTGGAGATGCTGGCCGAGTCTGACGATCCGGGGAGGTAGCCAGAGAGGATGCTGCGCCCGCCAGACGTGGTGGCTGGTGGCTGCTTGGGCGACTCTGGCCGTTGCCCGCGGGTCCCGTCTTCCTCGTCGTCCTCTTCTTCGCCATCCTCGTCGTCTCCGTCCTGGCCGGGCTCAGGTGTGGGCTTGGAAGGCGGCACCCAGCCCGCCTGCATGGACGGCCGGTTCTCGCGCCGGCGGATGCGCCCATCGCGCCAGCGGAGAATGTTGCGTTCCACCAGCACCTCCACCAGCGCCATGCGCTGCACGTCCAGCCGCGCAACAGG
>JADGKE010009832.1:0-10159 GCA_026954515.1 Cladochytrium tenue
TTCCTGCCCCCAACCGATCCACGCACTCAAAGCCGCTCGTCGCCACCGATGGCTGACTTCTCAACCACGCTGCTGCGGCCGTTACCAACGTCAACCTCAGCCTGCCCTTCGTCTTCCTCCGCCTCCGCCTCGCTCTCCTCCACCCCGCAACGGCGGCAAAAGGCACACGGCCACTCGGACGTCCCGCCATGGGCTACTGATCCCTGCCAATTTAGCGGATCCGTGATTGGCCCCACCTGCTCCTCCGGCTCAGGCAGTGGTGCTCACTCAGGCGCCGGCTGCCGTCCTCGCCACCGCCGATCCCTCAGCCTGTCGATCACACCATCTCCTACGGTACCTCCAACTCAGCCCTTGCCCCCCGACGCCGCTTCGGTCCCGCAGTTTACCTCCACAGTCGCAGCCACTACCGCCCTGGATGGCGCCCTGGCTGCCCTGCGCCTCCGGCAATCCGAAACCGGGCCGCCGATTCCGGCTGGCCAACCGGCCCTACCGAGATCACCGACGGGTTCCGCCCCACCACCACGCTCAGAATTATCCGGCGGTTTGCCACTGTGCCGGCACATGACGCCCTCAGCTGTTCCGCCCGTCAAGCGCTCCGCCGCCTCCAACCTAGCCGCCCCACTCCATCAATACAGGCAGCATCGAGCGCGCTCTTTCTCTTCGGCCGAGACTCGGTTCGCGAATGACTCTGCATGTTCCTACCAGATCGCAGTGCGGGACTGCTAGGGCGCAGTCATTCATTCAATCTCCTTTGACATTTGGGGAAGTGGGTGAACGGACACGTTCGTGAGCGAGAGAAAGACGGAGTGTGTGTAAGTGAGCGAGAGTTAGAGTAAGCGAGAGAGAGGGAGAGAGAGAGAAAGGGTGTGTACGTGTGTGTGCGGGTTGTGTTATGCGAACACCTTATTGCGACCAATGGTTTATTCTTGTAAAAAATTATGATATTTGACTATGATCAGCCTAAAGCCATTTAGACCTTCAATGACTTGAGGTGGAATGCTGAGGACCGTGCAAGCTTGAAGTAAGACAAAAGCAAATGCAAATAAGGGTACAAGAGTTAATGAGGCTTGGCAGGTTTCTTGTTTCCTGACAGGGACACTTTCAGGCTGTCATATTTCTAAGTTGTGGGGGTCTGTGAGAGTTGGGTGAGTCTCGGTAGTGGTAGGAGGGGGGAGAATGGTTGTGTAGAGTGGCGGTGAGATAGACGAGGGGGTAGAGAGGGTGGTGTAAAGAAGTGGGTGGTGGAGGTGAGCCATTTTTGCTTGTCAAATTGATCCTTCTCGTCCTATGCATGTATTAGATCATGTTGTGAATTTCCTATATGTAACCTACCAGATGTCAATTTGTAATAACTGCAAGGTATTGGACAGATCAAGTTACCTTGGAGAAGTCATATAACGCAAGGTAAGAGTGAAGGAGCGCTATTGAATGACAAGAAAAGGGAAAGTTAGGATGGGAATGTGTGGTAGAGTGATGAAAGAGAATGGCCTGACCTGAATGAAGTTCAAGGTGCAAGGTGGAAGTCATAAGTGAAGCTACGCAGGGAAGGCACGGCATGGTGTAGCGTTAGAAAATGAAACGAGATTCTGACCAAATTCAATAAAAAATTTGGAGAATCCGGGTATCGATCCCGGTGCCTCTCGCATGCTAAGCGAGCGCTCTACCACTTGAGCTAATTCCCCATGAAGGGTATTAAAGTAAATACAATATGAAATTTAAAAACGTAGATCGGCGAATGGCACTGCCAAAAGCCTAGCGTTGCATGACTATGAGCTCCCAAAGCATATGGAAATGAAGTTTCAAATACCACTAAACCTATGATAAAATTACAAATGGTAAAGTTACCGTGGTTTCAGGCCTATGTGGTTGATATTAATAATACTGCACTTGTTTCATGCCAGAGACAGAGTTGACCGATCCTTAGAGTACTAGATCTGCGTAGAGTCTCGGTACGTATTGAAGTGTGTGCATTATTATCGATGCGTAATAACGGTATTGCACAACACAACCCTTTGATAACTGTCAGTATTGATTGGTATTGGATGGTACCCTTGGGGGTAAGGTATAATAAACCTGACTAGTCAGTACTTAGCCGGTAAATACTAAAATGTCAGACCAAAGCCACCAAACAAACAGGAGCTCATCAAGACAATACCTTAAGTCTTATTGGAAATTGTGCTTAGCCTTTGATTATATGTTATTTATTTATTATGTGAGATGTTCATCAAGGGGAATTAGCTCAAGTGGTAGAGCGCTCGCTTAGCATGCGAGAGGCACCGGGATCGATACCCGGATTCTCCATGACTTTAATCATTGTTTTATTTTCTTCTGCTGGAGGCCTCAAGGCGTTTTTTTTTCGGCAGCCAAATATAGAGTGATAATCTTCTCAATCATCCTAGGGATAGTGAATAGTCCAGCCCAGGGGCCTCAACCAAGGGACAAGCAAAGTCCGCATACTACTTTACAATGAACCGCCCTGAATAGTATTGAGCTGTGATTGCCAGAAGCAGAAAAAATCACATCTTATTACTGCCCAACCCTAGGACCCAATTCCATTATCTCCTTCTATAGCCCTTCGTTCCAAATCTTCACCCCACACCTTTCCAGCGCAACTTGATAATGAAAAATGCATACCTTCTCCCACTCCCAGTGAAAGTTTTGGCCATTTGGAGCAAATTTAGCTCCATTTCATCTGGATTCCGTGCCAAACCTTCAGATCCGTGGACGGTGGTTGAAGCCATTCATTATGATTTCATGTTGCCCTGTGGCGGTGACAAATCCAAGAAGACCTCATATAAGGTCTGCTTGACGGCGGGAGCTAGTACTATTGGTGAAGTATCTCTTGGTGTCACTAGCCCGGATTCTGTTTAAGGCAAATCATCTCCTTTTCATCTAGATCTTAAACATTATAGTCCCTCTAGCCCCAATCACTTGTAGTTATATGTATTTGTTTTGTGTCTTACACCGAGCACGGACGGCCCTCTTCGGCATTCCACCAACCGCTCACCGTAGGTCCACAACGCCAACAGCGGCATCGTGAGCAGAGCCAGACCAGACCACGTGCGGCGGCGAGCTAGCGTGGCTGCTCGGGGCGTCGGCTTCTAGGTACAAGGGTGGGTCGCCAGGGCGAGGGTCCGGGTGAGGGTGGAAGGCAAAACCCCCTGTGCATGAGGAGATGACGTCAAGGCCCGGGGGGTCGGACAGCCGGAACACGCCACACGAAGGGGTGTGGCGCGGCGACAGGACCACTGCCACGGCCTCCGGAAGCATCAACCTTGGTTTAGGGAGGAAGAGAATGCATCAATGACAATGCAGAATAGAAAAAGGCAAGTCAAAACAGAAAGTCGGATCTCAACTGGTACGAGCAGTGGGTATGGAGGTCGATCGAGCTGAGGAAGCAGGTCTGAGTTGGGTGGGTATGAATCCATCCAAGAGCAATCAGGCCATTGCTTTCGAGTTGCTCGAACAGTCCCTCCTCGTCCTCGGTCGTGCACGTGTCCGAGGTTCCCCGCTGACGCGGCACGACGAGAGTGGTAACGAAGAACGCGTTCTGCCGCAGCACGCCGGCCAGGACGGCACAGGTTTCCACGTTAGCGGATGTGTTGGTCGCTGCCAGATCCAAAAACAACGGTGGAATAGACCGCGGTAGATGCAACGGGCGCAGAGGCGATCCACCCTCAGTGAAAGCTGTTTGACAGGGCGATTATGCGAATCAATAAATGAAAAAGTAACGAAGAGATTTAGAAAGGCGGAAGCGAGCATAACTTTCGGTCCGCCAAATTGCACCCATCGCTCAACATTTCCTCCTTCATCGCCTGTATACCTCGCGCATAATTGTCGGTACTTGTTGTCATGACCTCCTTCAGCATTGCCGGTTTCCACGGCAGTGGAGGAGGTGCCTGTGCCGATACCGAGTCTGATGGCATCCGGCGTGTTGGTCCAGACGGCGAAACAGCGGGCGGTTGCCGGTTGCTGGAAGCAAGGGAATGTTCCGGCGAATGTGCTAAGGTATTAGGCTTTGGAGGAAGATCCGGTGGCGGGGCCGACGGTACAGGGAAAGAGTTGCTGCCTGAAACTGTTGTATATTGTGTGGGTGGGGGTGGTACGCGATATGACGCCACTGCTTCCTTCGGTGGGGACGACTGGATCTGATTTGATTACAGTCAGTGCAAGCGCAACAAAAAGGAGGGGATTTTAGAATTTTACCCTGAAATCCAGAGACGAGGGTTTCCTGTCATATTGGAACCTTTGACCCCGTCAGATCATTGTGAGCAAAAAGAATAAACGGGCACAGTCTTGACCTTACCCATCACTAATGTTTCCTTGCAAGTTCGGGTACGCCTCGGACAAAGGAATGACACCGACCGCGGAATCAATCCCAGATGGCGGTATTTCTCGGGCTCGGCGCGCATTCCCAGCAGACGCTGCTCGAGGAGAGGGGGTCTCGGCGACGGAATGGATAAACGTCTGCTTTAATAGCCGAGCAGTGTCTTCTACAGCACTCTCAGAGTCCTGGCCCAGTGACGTCCTCTGTGAAGCAGCCGTTGCATGCTCTCCAGTACGCTTGCTTCGACCAGACGACAGAGCAGTCTCTTCGACGCGCTGCCGCAGAACCGGCTTGATTTCCTCGAGCGCATCAATGGCCCTGCCACAGTTCTTTTCGAGGTGAATACGGGTTCAGATTTGGACCGGCAAAAAAAAAACACGAATACGAAGGGTGGGATAGGTGATTGGCGAAGAGTGGAACAGGAGACCATACGAATACGCACCGCCTTCAAGACCTTAAGGACCTTTTGCATATCCGGGTCCTTGTCTTTGTACGACGGGTGCTTCGGAAGCTCCGAGACGACTAGGCTGGAGTCCGATGGTACAAGTGGTAGGCGATAGAGTCAGACAAAGAAGCCAAGAGTAAATGGCCAAATGAACGCGATGGACGAGGTGCGTGGGTGGGAGGTGGAGCAACTGACGGATGTTAAGAAGAAATAAGGAGGAGTGGGGGGGAGGGGGGAGGGTGAAACATCAACGCCAAGAAACTCGTGTGGGGTGGAGGATGGGATGGGGTGGATTTGAGGTGCCGCGCCACATCCACGAAACTGACTTGCAGTACTGCAGCGTTAAAATGATCGCGGAGGTATCCGATGAACGACAGCAGAGGTCCCGGTGGGTTGGTTGTTGGCGGTAAAGTAGCCGGGTGAGTTATTGTTGGCCATAAGGTAGCCGTGTGGGTGAGTATAGGATGGTGTTGAAACGTGATAGACGTGGGGAAGCGGGACGGCCATGGCATGCTGCAGGACCTCATAGTGCGAACCTTCATATAATAAATGTACTGGCAAGCAGACGGGTGGGTCAACAGAAGCTTTTGCGGGCAACCAACTTCAAAGGGATCATTGAATGGAACATGGAAAGTTGGGGAAGGGGGGGTAGGCAAGAACAGCGAGCGTACTGCAGTGACGTAGTCACGGTCGGATCTGTACGAATCGGCCTGGTGAAGAAGTAATGTCGCAGTCCTTGGTGCCGGTCACAGCAAAAGTTAGAATCATGGTGTGGGGCAGGCGTGCGATGCGAATCGGCGCGATCAGAAGCCGCGATATCAGGAGGGTACGGGGCAATGTGGAATGTTTCCAGTTACGAAGGGGAATGCAGGTGGGTCCGAGTGTGTATTCGCGACACCAAATCACCTTGCATAAAGCTGTTGCGAATGCGGCAACGTCATAGAAACCATTGGATCAGGGTTAAAGACGGTTAGGCGGGGTGGCGGACGGAAAGGATCCAGGGATGTGGTTGATCCTGACCGCTCCACCCCTTCGCAATCAATCCCTCCGACGCACTCCCGCAGGAAAAGAATAAAAGCATGCCTTGAGCGGCGTGGCCTTGGACAGCGAGACGGCAGCGCGGGCATTGAGGTCGTGGAAAAAGTCGTGGACTGCGTCGCCCACCAGCACGGTACCCTTTGGTGTTGTCATGATGGTGGCGGGTGGCACCCGTGGATGAAATTACACGTTTTCGGCTGAAGAACAAGTTATGAACGTTGGCTGATACGGAGTGAAGTGGAAGGTCGCCAAAGAGTGTAAGACGGGAAAGAAACATAAACGAAATAGAGCAGGAGAAAAAGAAGAACAAAGAAAGTCGAATGGAAGTCCTTGCGCAAGATATCAGATGAATAGTGGAGAAAATATGGTTCATGTAACGCGGCGCGCAGCGGCATCCTCTGGGTTCCTCCTTTCCTAGTGGTCGACAGCGATGGTCCCGCCAGTCTCTGGTCTCTGTATGACCTTCTCGATGACATTTGTATCGCGGTGGAGCACGAACGCGCGGCGGAACTCGCGCGACCCGAGGAACGCGTGGACGTCGTGGATCCCGAGATCGCTCGCCTGACAGGCAACGGGAAGAATCAGAAGGTATCATGAGCAAACAAAGACGGGCAGAGAACGAAGAAAAAAACAGGAAGGGAAGATGGTGGACAACTGAGCCAAATATATGCAATACCCACGTCATTGACAAACTCCTCGAGGTCGATCTCGACAGAGAGCGGCATCCGATTGTGGCGGTACTGGTAGACGCGGACCATCTCGCGAACCTTCTCAGAAAGGAGATGGTTGAGGAGGTCAAAGTTGTCCCGCTCGACAGTGATGTACTTTTCGAATTTCTGTCGGCGGAAAGGAAGGGTGGGGTGAGAGCGGATAGAGGAGGCATTTAGTGGCAAGTAACATCGAATGACAGTTGGAGGGAGTTCAAAATACAATCCGGAGCAAGGCGGCCAGGTATGCGCACCCTTTTGAACTGGTCCTTGACCGACTTCTTCTGCGCCTCGACAAAGCTTCGGACCATGACGGCGACGGCGCGGTCGACGTCGTCGCTGCGGACATAGTCTCGCAGGCTCATGCGGGCGAATGCCTCGGCCATGCGCACCGCCGACTCGATGTAACGCACCGTGATGGGGATCGAGCCGCCTCCTGATAGTGACTCACGTCGAAGCTCGGCGTACAGTGCTGAGATCTTGTCCAGATCCAGGTCCGCCATACGCGGCTGCACATGGTCGCGCGCGTACACGATATACTTGCGCAGGAGTTCCTGCGGGATAATCTGAAACGAAAAGGAAAAAACGGCGGCAATGAGGTAGCGCCCGGGTGGGAGGGACAATCACGCGGGTATGTTCAAAGGTTAGAGCATAGTCAAGAGAAAAAGATCCAGCGACACCCACGTCAGGGTCCAAGGCGAGCGTATCCTCTTCCTGCCCCTCGTCGTCAGCAGCATCGTCCGCTACAGGAGCGGTACTGCCGTCAGCAACGGCAGCCTTTGAGGCGGCCGAGGAGGGGTGGCAGCGCATGTGGCTCGAGGTCACAAAACGGGCCAGCATCTCATCGACAATCGGGTCAGCCTCGTCGCGAACAACACAGAGTACGTCGAAGCGCGACAGGATGGGCTCGGTTAGCTCGACATTCATGGAGAAGGGTAGTTGGGCATTGTACCGGCCGCGGACCGGGTTCGCCGCAGCAATTACGGCGCAGCGGGCCTGGAGCGTTGTGACAATGCCAGCCTTTGATATCGAGATGGACTGTTGCTCCATCGCCTCATGGATACTCGTTCTAATGCGGATAATTAAAGGCGAGAAAGCCCATAAAAGGCGAAACGCACCGATCTTTGTCGTTCATCTTGTCGAACTCGTCGATAAGACAAACACCTTTGTCCGCCATAACCAGAGCCCCGCCTTCCAACGTCCACTCCTTTGTGATGACGTCCTTGTGAACCGAAGCTGTCAGACCGACAGCCGACGCACCTTGGCCTGTGGTGTAGACGGCCCGCCGTGAGGTCTTTTCGACGTATTTCAAAAACTGTGACTTGGCTGTGCCCGGGTCTCCGAGAAGTAGAACATTAATGTCGCCGCGAAGTCGGTGTTTCCCTTGGGGGTTCTTCGCCACGCCGCCAAACATGGCAAGCGCGATCGCAGTCTTGATATCGTTGTGCCCGTAGATAGAAGGTGCAATGCTCTTGATAATCTGTGACGTTTAGGCCTATGTAAGCTTAACCCCACACAGCAGAGACAGCGCTGAATCAGTGCCGGAACCACTGACCCTCTCGCGAATGCGCGGCTCCTTCGCCAGCTTTTGGATGTCCGCCTTATCCTCCTCGGTAAGTCGAAAGCTTGCAAATGCATCCTCCTTTTTGATGACGTTGTTTGCCTCAATTACTGTAGCGAATATAGGGAATCCGTGTTTTGAGTTCAACGACATGTCCAGGTTGTTGCGGTAGATGCCGATGACTTCCTATGGTAATTGTTACATTCACGCAGTATCAAAATGATCATCCTTACAATCTCTTCACCAGGTCGGACAGAGTCAACAAGATCCCAGAGCAATATCACATCCTTGTGTCTTGGAAGCCTGCCAGCGGTCATCGATCCTGGGCATTCCTGAAGGGTGATCTTTTGAAAGTCCCTGTAAATCGTCTGCAGAGTGGTTTATATTAGGACAAATCTGTGCGTTGGTGAACGTCACCTCTTCGCTGTCCAAAACAAACGGTCCTTTAGACTGGCAGGAACCGCAGTTTTGGATTTTGAGTTCCCTCACGGAGTCCTGGTAGAATGGCCCCAGGCTCGCGCTGCATTTAACACAACGGAATTTGACGTATTTCAACTGAGGAAACACGCCCGTCCTCCTCGTCACGACGCCAGCGACGCGGACGATTTTGTTCATATCAGATTGCCTAATAACCGAGTTATTAAGAGAACCCAATAGTTGGGGTCGAAGCAAACAACTGCAAACTTAATGCAAGCAGGCTACCTGAGTTCGCGGAGCGAATCCAGCGTTGGAATGTTACCGATACGGACGTGAATCTCGGTCTTGATCTGGTCATATGACTCGAATATAGTAAGAACGACCTCGAATGCCACCACATCAAGAATCTTGAGGACTTCCGTCGGGCTATTGATGAGAAGCATTGCAAGGTTGGCGGACGACGCTTGGAGGTGCTGGAAATCGATCTCCAGGCTCTCTTCGTTCGCTGTAAAATGAAATGCGATGGGCGGCCAAAAACCAATAAACGGGAGGTTCAAAAAACGAAGTAGGCAGACCTTCGCACATCTGGCGAATTCGAGGCCCGTAAATGCTAACTCCGCTATCATCGCAGAATGAAGTCAAGAAGTGTGTAAACTCCTTCCTTATTGCTTGCTTGGGGCCTTCCATCGTGACGTACTGTGCAATGGGGCCTCTGACCTCACCAAGGGTCTCATTTGGGGCCAGATCCTGATTGTGACAGTGTCGTGTGTCAGAATATATGCCCAATCAAGCCACCGTTCCATTTCATCTTCAACCCGTTTGAACCACGCCGCCCATACGTACCGCATCGGTGTCATCAAAGTCCATATCAGAAGGTAACTCGTTTCGCCGTCGACGACGAACACGTGTCGGCCGGTCCACATTGTCATCATCTGGAATGGAGGTGGATTTCCATCAAACCCACGTCCAACTCACTCAATAATATCCCCGCCAGCCACCATTTTCTCCGCCTTACCGTCGTCGATGAATGCGGCGGGAAAGAGCCCCTGCTGCCTAGCCTCTTCGCGGTCGCGCCGGCGCATCCGCTCTTCTGCAATGAGCCTCGCCTCCGCGTCCATCTCTTCGTACTCCTGGTCATCAATGTCCTCCTGGTCAAATCGATCCAGCTCGGGATTCTCGCGGTAGTCCCTGCGAAATTGGGAAAATTGGTGAGATTCAAGCCTCCCTCACTCTTCCTGGGAGCGTCCGGAAGTCTAACCTGGCTAGGTTGTCGCCGAAAAGGTCTTCGCCCTCCTCGTCATCGGGATCGACCACATCTGCATCGGGAACATCCTCGACCTCGTCAGGGTCTTCCTCGACCTCGGCGTTCGCGCCTGGGGCTAAAGGCTCAATCGGGTCCACATCGCCGCCGATGCCGCGGGTGCTCGGTCCAGCGGCAACACCTTCCATGTCATCGTCATCAGCGTACACTGGGGACGAGGCTCGCTCTCGGGGGCGCTTGCGGTCAGTCTATGAGCAAAAGAACCACTTTAGAAGCTGTACCTTCCGCCTTCCGCAGCAATACTGTCCGCCCTTCACCCTGCAGCCCCATCCGATCTTGTCCCTTTCCCTCAAAGCCCAGCCCAGCCAATCCGCCGGGGGGCGCGGGCGGGCGGCGGCGGCGG
>JADGKE010009833.1:0-10134 GCA_026954515.1 Cladochytrium tenue
CCCCCGCCGCTCGTGAAAATAAGAAATAGGATGAATGGTCCCAAAAACAGCTTCGACACCGACCCCACGCTGGGCCAGGATGGCCCAAACAAACCCGCCCGACAATACCTCATCGGGTGCGCGTGGTCTGCAGCATCCCCAGTGGCACATCGTCCTCGTCAGCACCTCCTCCACCACCGCCGCCGCCGCCGCTGACGCTGCGGGCCGCGGCGGTCGAACCGGCACCAAAGGCACGGCCTGTCCCGCCGGCGCGGCTCGACGCGCGTTTCCCCGCTGCACGGCCACCGCCGCCACCGCCAGAGCCGCCGCCGCCGATCGGCAGGATTTTGCGCCCGCTGTCGCTAGAGGTGCGCTGAGGGCGGCGGCCGTCGCCGCCGCTGTCGCTGTCGGCGTCCTCCCCCATGACGGCCAGGAACAGGTCCATGTTCCGCCCGCCGCCGCCGCGCGGCGCTGCCGGCCCTGTGTCACTGTCCATCTCGGAAGGTAGCGCCACGTCCGGCAGGTGCGGGGACAGCGGGTAACCCGCCGGGGGAGATACAGGGCCTCGCAAAGCCAGCGGTGGCGGCGGTGGCACCGGTCCCGCCCCCAATCCAGGCTGGAGTAGCACAGGCGGCATGCCGGGAATACCGAGTATGCCGGCCGGCGGCGGAGCAGGCCGCCCGCGCATCAGCAGCCCCGGCGGCGGTGGGCCCGGCATACCCATGCGTGGCGGGCCGCCGGCAGGGGCCACACCAGCGATGGGACCGCCAGGACCTGGGACAGGGGCGCCGCCGAAGAAAGCCATCGGCGGTGGTGGGCCAAGGATGGCGCCGGGGGGTAGGACTGGTGGTAGCCTGATAGGCATGCTGACAGAGCCTGGAGGTATTTGCGGAGGTGGCGGCGCCAGCAGCAGCGGAGGCGCTGGTGAGATTGGTGACGGCGCCGGGGCCGGAAGTAAGCCCTGCGGCGGAACCAGTTGCTGTGGCCGCAAGCCGCCACCGCCGCCGGTATCCAAGCCAAAAGTTGAAGGCTGGCTGAGGTCGACTAGCGGCGCCGAGGGCATGGCCGGCCTGCTGCTTCTTCCGGGCGTTTTGCTGAACTCGACGACGTTGTCATCCACAGGAGCGGTGGCAGCACCGCTTCCGCCAGTCGGCGCTGTCGGCTGCGCTTGCGCGCCCTTCTTACGGCTGCGCTTCCCCTTCTTCTTCTTCCTGCCCCGCGGCCCTTGCCTGTTCAACGTCACATCTGGAGAAAGAAACAGGGGTCAGAAAAAGGAGGAACAAATAACCAGTTTCCCGTGCCATGTCCGCGAGAGCACAATTAAGTGAGCAGGCGCTGGCGAGAAGACAGAAAGAAAAACTCACCAGCATGCACCGACAAGATGAACAGCATTAGGTTCGAGATCTCAACCTGCTCCATCAGGGGCCGCCGGTCCTGCGCCAGCTTCACGTGTGACATGCGGTAGATGGATTTCTCCACCTGCAAGGGGAAGCGCGGAAACCCGTCGAGCGGCCGGTCGCCATCGTCGTAGTCGTCCGAGGATCGCGATGCGGGCCGCCGTCGAGTCTCCGACCGTGCCTCGCTGGCTGCCGCAGCGTCGCCGCCCGCGCCACCTCCAAACAACTTACTGCGCTTGCCAACAGCCGCGGAGCGGGGCCGCGACGCGTCGCCTTGTGGCGGAGGCGATGTCGACATCGCCGCCGTGGGCCCGTCATCTGTTGAAGCAACCGAACCGCCCTTCTTAGTCTTTACGGAGCTGCCGCCAGGCATCCAGCCCGCCAACCACGACCACGACGACGACGATGACGCCGACGACGACAGCGGTCGGGCGGACGACGGCTCAGCCGGGTGATCTTCGCCTGAGGACGGGGACGGAGACTGCATTGATCGAATGGATGCCCGCTTATTAGGGCGGCGTACCGAGGGCGATGGAGGCGCCTCCAGCTCCTGGCTGGCCTGCGGAGCTATGGTAGCGGCGGCAGGTGCGGTGCGGGAGGGAATGGCTATAACCGGAGTCAACTCGGTCACAGATTCAAGACCAGACGAGGCGGGGCGCCGGCCTCCAGACGCCTGCAGGTCGCGCAGGTCCGCAAAGGGGTCGAAGACTCCAGTTTCCTCCGACGCGCGCCCGCTGGCGACCGAGGAACCGTCCGAGTAGACGGACTCCGAGTCGGATTCTTCCGGCGCATCGAGGACTGGGCGGCCAGGAAGAGGCACGGGCGGCGGTCGAGGTGGCGTGGAGGCGCGCGCCCCCGTCGCCGGAGTAATCGACTGCGACGACGGCGGCGGTCCCGCCATTTGCGCGTTCCGCGAGAACAGTTCCGACGACGTCCGCGATCCCCACGACCTGGACAGCTCCGAGGCCGCTGGCCCGCCGTCCTCACTGCTGCGCCCAGCAGGCCGATCCTGCGGCTCGTCGCCGTCGCCTTCGCCGACTCCAACGACGGCCCGTCGCTTTCTGCGACGCATGGTAGCAGCTCCTTCCGAGGACGCCAGGCCGGGCTCTCCGGCTGCCAGCTCGGAGTCCGACCCGATGATGGTGGCGTCCACCCAGGCGGCTGCCTCGATCGCCTCCATCGCGGCGTACACGACGGCGCGTGCCTCTTCGTCATCGATCTCGGGCGGAGGAAGGACCACGGCCGACGCAGGGTCCTTCTTGATCTGGGTTAAGGCCTCGTCCAGCGCCACGTCCAACGCCACAGGGTCCGACGGCGCAGGGAGCTGGATCAACGATCCTTGGCGCATCAACGTCGCCGCAAGCCCAAGCCCGGGGCCAGACGGAATCGGTGAGCCGTTAGCCCGCGGCCGCGCAAGCGACGAGCTCCTGAGCGGGGCGACTGGGGTTGAAGGAAGGTCCGGCAGGGCCTTGGTTTCGGGTGGAGGTGCACTCTCGGACCTCAAAAACACAGGGCTGGACGAATCCGTTGGGCTCTCGGTTACCTTTGGCCGAATAGGAGACGGGCGCCGCAGGGAGCCTCGTGGCGACAACTTCCCCGTTCCCCGAGGAATGAGCTCGTCCCTAAACTCGCTGGCAATAAGTCCAGCGACGGCTGGATGCGGCGCTACGGTCGGTCCATTTCCAGTTGCGACATCACCAGGGAGATCGCGTAAAATTTCGTCGACATTGTCTGGCGTGATGACCACGTGGCGGTCCTTAAACGATTTGCTTCGACTAATAGAAGAGGTGCGGCTGAGAGTAGTACGTCGTGACGGAGACGCGTCGTCAGTGGATGGTTTCGCATCCGTGTCGAAAAATTGCGAGGTTGAGGTGACGTCCTCGACGGAGAGCTCGCCTGGTGGTAAGGACGCGACACGTCCAGCTTTTGCAGCCCCGACCCAGGCTTTGAAGTCTCCGCCGACAATACCTTCGTCAACTGCGCTGACGTGGGCGGGAACCCAGAACAAGTGGGATGCGCTGGCGACGTTGCCACCAGCCCTTGCTGCGGATTGCGCGACATTCGCTTGAACAACTTGCTGAATCGCAGCGGTGGATTTTGGAGATCGCACGCTCATGCTACGCCCCAAAGTGGCGAACGACGTCGGCGTTCTAGGTGCCGTACTGAATGACGGAGTTTGAGTGTCTGCATGCATATCGGGCGCAGAAGGAGCGGATGATGTTCTACTTGAAACAAGCTTGTCCACGAGTTTATCGTCGCCTTGATCCGAGGTCTTCTCCGCAGGCTCGGTGTTAAATAGATTAAATGAAGCATCATGAGGTGGAGGGAGTGGCAAAATTGGTGGGCCGGTGAATGGACCTGCGCTGATTGGCTCAAAAGGAATCGGAGGTGTAGCTGATCCCGAGTGGTCATCGTAATTTGGAGATACCGGAGAGGTCGTGAAAGAAAACGAGGAAGAAACAGGCGAGATAACGCTAAGTTGCTCCTTTTCGGGACGTTTGTGCGGACGAGAGCTGGATCGAGGGAGTGTTGGCATCGTTGTACAAGATTCTGACACCAAGTCAGGAACTGGTTGCCCCTGTGGCAAAACAGGAGACATAGGGCCAACGTAGATGAGGGGCACGGGTTGGTTGGCTGGCGGAACTGCGGTGGGAATCGGGTGCAAATCAAAGCCTTGTCGGCCCGCAGCGACGCCAGCTTTCGAATGAGGTGTATCGTAAAGAACTGAAAACAGCTTGTCTGCCGGAATGGCTTCGTCATCGTTAAGTGGTACCAAAGTCCTGTCTGAAGAGTTGTGCGAGCGACTCTGCGGAGTCGTAGGCGGCAGGGGCAGAGTCTGTCCGTCTCGCTCGCTGACACCATTGTAGTGGTGGTAAGCCAGGTCGTCGTGTGGAGCTGCTGTGGCGCTACCGGCGGGCGACCACTGCGCGCCGTCCCACATCCCCTCGTCCTGGAAATAGTCTGGATGGCGGAACGTCTGCTTAAGCTTCCTCGAGATGCCGCCCACAAAGCTTCGGATACTGCCGCCGGCCCCGTGCGTCGTGGACCCGATCGACCGCGCGTCGCTGCCGCGGTCCGACGACCGGAACGAGTCATGCGAGCCCCGCCGCGCCCCGCCCGGCGACGCCGACAATGGCGGCGGGGTAAGCTCACCGCTGCCGCCGCCAGCTTTTTTCCGGCTAGCCCGGAAGAGAGAGCCAAAGTTTGCCCGGGCTCCTTCGGCTCTGTGCGAGGCGGAGCTGGTCGCTCGACGAAAGTCTTTGGCATCACCGTCACCATCAACGCGATCGTGCCCAAAGGACTGGCGAGGCTGGTTGGGTGGTGTCGACCCAGGAGTGCTCCGGTAACTTGATCCCGACACGGTCGAGGAGCGAGCAGGGCCGCCTCGGCCCTGCCCTTTCTGCCCTTGCCTCGAGTAGTCCATCCGCGGAGGCGAATGTGACACTCCCGAGGACTCTTAGAAACGGAAATATTTAGGGGCTCGCTAAGCCAAATATCGGTGGCGTGCATTACCTCAGCTTAGGACAGCTCGGATCAGGATAGACGATCAAACGAGGGAGAAAACGTGGTATGACGAAGAAGCCGACGGACAAAGGTAATCGGACGTCCTCGCAGGACGGCAGGCCCAACCGCAAGCGAGAACGGATGGATTTGTCCAGGCCAAGCTACGAAGACATCTCAGCTCCAATGAAGGCAGGCTGCCGACACTTACAGCCAGAGCAGCAGCGAAGAACAATGAAGTTCCAAGGTACCAAACCGATTGGATGCGTCAATGTGGCCCGGTATGGAGGAGGAGAAAGCTGCGGGGTGAAAGGGAGCCGGGTGGAGGAGGTGATCCAGAGGGGGTAAGGAGAGGAGAAGGAAGAGGGGAAGCGGTTCAAGAGGCGGGTGGACGCAAAGCGAGCGATCCAGCAAGTAGCGGTCCGCAGCTGGGGGGCTGGCCGAGTCTGTCCGACGGTGCGGGTGCAGGTGTGACTGCTGCTCTGTCTTCGTGTGTGCCTCGCTGCCCACCTACCCGGCGGTTAGACTGTCTGTCTGCCTCCAACACCCCCACACTCAGTCACCCTCTCTTGACTTCCATACAGGGAGGGACTTGTCAAATAGTGGTGAACCACAAAACGGAACAACCAGAAATGTAATCCATCTTTTCATCGCAGGCAGAAACCTCGTGCACTCATCCACCACGTCCATCACAGCCGCGACGTTTACTCCTTGACAATGTTGCCCTACGCGGAAGCGCTGTCAGAGAGAGGTATTCGAAATAAGTAAACCCAGCATACCTTCTCGGACACGTAGATTCCATCCAGGAACTTCCGGATATCCTTGTTCCTCACCCGGGTGGTTTGCTGAATCTGCGCGGCTGAAAATTCACGACAATGAAGTAAGCCTTAAAATATCACAGCGAGGGGGGGGTTTAGTTCGTACCCGACTGAGAGACGTTGTCGATGTCGTTGCCGCTAAGAACGAGCTCATCCTTCTGCGCCGTCGACTGCGCGACAGCGACGCCGTCCAGCATGGGCACTTTCAAGACCACCTTCTGGCCAACGAAGTTACGGATCTCAACAGTCTTGCCGCTGTCGATGATGTTGACGTTGATGGGGAAGTGCGCGTACACAAAGCGCATTTTGTACTCGTACCCCTAAGTGACGGAGCGACAGAAGGATAAGGACAGGAGCCACGAACAGTATTACGCGCACGAAAGTATCGAACCTTGGTGACACCGGTAATCATGTTCTCAATGCGGGAGCAGACAGTTCGGATGCACGCGATGTGCTTCCTGTTGCCAAGCCAGACACGGATCGTGAACCGCTTGTCGCTCTTCTTCACGACCTCAAAGTCAACGTGGTTGAAAGCCTTGACCAGCTTGCCACGAGGACCAGCAACGGTCACCCGGCGGGCCTTGAACGAGATGGTCACTGGGCGGCCACGGTTAAGTTGATCGTAGTTCAAAGCTGCCCCAAACATACCTTCATCGGGCACGATGATATCCTTCTCCTGGACGATCGTCTTCATGGCGGGCGAGTTATGCGAGCCTCTGTTTCCAAAAATCGTTAGGTCAAGATCCATATGCTTCAAAGTTGGATCCCGTCCCATCCCATCTCATCCCATCCCAGCCAGCACTTCCAACACAGAGCAAGAACGACCCTATAAATCCACAACACCACCAAAACATCAATGAACTGTATCATTCTCGGCCGATCGAAGAGGTCACAGAACCATGACCATGTGATTGGTGTGTGGTTAACTGGCCTACCTGAGGGTGGGTGAGGAACGATCGACGATAAATTCACCTTGTCACAGCAATAATTTGTGCTGTCTAAAACACCAGACAACAAATCAATGCCAAAAGTTAATTTTGTATTTTATATTATTCCCACTTTTCCTACGTGGTTTACTTTACAAATAGGCCGAGCTGGGAACTGGTGGAACCAAACCCTGAAAGAAAATGAAACTGAAGGTCCGATGTCGTAGAGAGGATGGGTATAACCCTCAGTCTCACTGTAAATGGATTGCCTCAAGCAGACCACAGCGGGTCCATGGGAACTGTATCCACAGATCCTGGGGTACCAGCCAGATCTGGTATTTTAATCTGCATGCCTAAATTATACTTTCATTTCTAATCATTTTAATTCACCAGATCTCCCAGATAACAAGTAAAGATGTTCTTACACTTATATTTTCATGTTTAATCCGTCCATCCTTGCACCAGTTGTCTCTATCCTTCTACTTCTTTGGCTAGTAATTTTGTTCTCTTCCATACTGCAATCCTGGCATCTGCAAATATGATTGGAGAGCCATTCCCCTGAACTTCTCAATAATGAAGTTCCCTTTCACAGTAGAGCCAGACTTGTCTCAAAACCTGCCTGCAAATAGCTAATGCCTACACACACGTTGGAGGATGGTGTGATGATTGCCTCATCAGCCTGGGCCGTACTGAACGCAGTGTTTCTATCAAGATTTCCTCCGCTTTGGTGGCTGAAATGAAAGGCTAACCAGGAAAGAATGTCATGCTGAAATGAAAAAACTTGCCCTTATCGCCCACATTGGGATGTGGCACAAAGTCTTGTGCGACACAGCCGGCACAAAAGGGAGAAACTGGTGCATGGTGGTGCCTGGCCAGTCTCGACACTATTGCAACCTGCACCCCAAGCATGTGACCCACGCACAATCAGCTCAGGCGGACCTCGCTCAGTCGGGCCAGTCTCTGGCAGCTAGCTTCAGCCTACTGCCTGCCTGCCTCTGCCAGCCTGCATCTGCGCACACACTTCTATGATGGGCACGGGACTTCCGTCCCCGTCTGTCCATCGCCCTTCCCTGCCTGCCTGCCTGCCTGCCTGCCTGCCTGCTTGCCTGCCTGCCTGCCGGGCATTTCCTTCCCTTCAATCAGCAGCAATTGCCCAGCAGCAGCACTCATGGCAACAGCCCCGGGATCAAGCAACAGCAGCACCAGCAGCAGCAACACCGACGGCGGCGGCCGCCACATGCCCCTTCCTCCTCATCCCATGCAAACCGACCCCGCCAGCCTGTCCACCGCCGACTCCCTCACCGCTGACGACCTGCAGCAGCTCTTTGCCTTCTCTTCCACCTCACCCTCGCTGCCGCTTCCCCGCCTCATGACGACAGCACCAATGCCACCGCTGGCCCCTCCGCCGCCTCCTTCTTCAATGGTAGCTAACCAGCTCCTCATCGGAAACGGGCAGCCCGCCGTCAAGTTCGTGCCGATGCTACCGCAACCGTCTCCTGTCAGCACCGGCGGCTACTTTGCATTCCCGGCTCAAGCCACCGCGCCCTTGCCCTTCCCCGCTGTCTCGCTCTCCACCGGAGCCGCGCCCCTCGCAGGCACCGCGTTTGCTCCCTCGCCCGCCCCGGCGTTCAAGATGTCGGAAAGCTCGTTTGGAAGCGGCGCGTTTGTAGCCACACATGCTCCCGTGCTTCTACAGGCCCCGCCAATGTTTATTCCGAGACCTGCGCCACCTCCGCCTCCGCCGACGCCCGCCACTGCGGACTTTTCTTCCTTCCTCACCGGCGGTGCTGTCCCTCCTCAGTCTCTGGGAAATCAAGCCTTCGTGATAAACGTTGATGACCCCCCTGTCGCCGAGATCGACGGCGCGCAGCTGGCGAGCCACTTTTCGCTGTTCGACCTGCACCAGCAGGGAAATGCTGCCGGTCTTGATCTTATGGAGGGCGGTGCGTTGGGGCCGGTTGGCGGTGATGGCGCAGCATCGCTGGATCTTTCTCAGTTTCTCGCCGAGAACTTGGGTGGCGGCCAATTGCTTAGTTCTTCGTCATCGGCCATGCAGGGTTGGGCTGGGCCTCATGTTCGACAGAGGAGGATGACCGATCCCGCCATTTTGTCTTTGGTAGGTCCCATTTTCATTGACATCATGAACCGAAAAAAAGAATAACGCGCCTGGTTTAGCTCTCGACGACAGTAAATGCTGATATAACGGCTGGAGGCTTCGCGGATGCTACTTCTTCCGGGCTGCTGCACGACTTGCAGTTGCTGTCACCTGCGAGCAGCCTGGGTATTCCCCACCAACCAGCCACCTTACCAGCTGTCCCTCTTATCATGTCCGTGAGCGTAAACAATAATCAACTTGGTCCACGAGTTCCGTCTTTGAACGAGCCCCTGTGCGTCTCGCCCCTCACCCCTAAGTCCGATACCGACGTTATGGCACCTCGCGCGACTTCTGCCGCCGGTACTCTGCCGCTGTACGATCGCTACCACCGCAAGCGCTCAGCCCCTTCTATCGGCTCCGTCCCCCATTTCGACATACATCCGCCGCCTACCGCCCCCTCCACCACCGCCGCACCCGCACCGACCACACCGGTGCTCCAGCTCTCGCCGATCTCGGCTGCGTCCGGTAAGATGGCGATCGCGCCTGCGACGTCTGCAGCACAGCCGGCGCTGCCGCTGACGCGCGAGCAGCAGCTCTCGCGCCTCGACGATGACCTCTTGCGAATCGACTTTGACGACGTCACCGTGGCCCACCTCAAGGAGGTGCTTCGCCGCCGCGGCCTGCCATCGTCCGGCCGCAAGGCCAAGCTGCTCGATCGCATAAGGTTCGAGGTCGCCCAGCTGCATCGCACGAGACTACAGGACCCGGCCGCCGCCTCGTCTGCATCCACCGCCGCTACGTCGGCCGCCTCGCCGTCCGGCTCGCCGAACTCGTCGCGCTCCGCCTCGCCCGCCTCTTCGTCTCGCTCTGCACCGTCGCCACCGCTGCTGTCAGCGCCCGCGCCGTCTGCCGCACCCACCCGTTCGTACCGCGGAGGAGGCGCGTCACCCGTCGTACCCGCCTCGCGCCCGCGCTCGCGCGGCTCGCCCTCGGGCGGTGCGCGCGGCCCGCGCCCGGCCTCTGCCGCGTCCACTGTGGTCGTTGTCGCGGCGCCAGAACTCGCCGGTGCGCCTGCCGACGCAATGCTCGTCGACACACCTACGACCGCCAATGTCGCATCTGCGTCGGGTAGCTCCCCGGAGGCGGCGACGCCGGCGTAAATTTTGAACACGCGCTCCCCACTGTCTTGTCTTGAATATTCGTCCACGATTTGCGCTGCTTTCCTTTCGGCCTCGTACGGGCACCACCTCCTCTTGCGTCATCTCATGGCCCTTCCTCGCCGCCCCGATCCTTACCTTGCTCTTCACTACCGTCATCTCATCCGCTGGCCTACCTGTAATTTCCGAGCGCCGACCTGTCCACTCACCAGCAGCTCATCTCCGAGTTATTTTGATTTTATTGCGTGGGGGGGGGGGGGG
>JADGKE010009834.1:0-10092 GCA_026954515.1 Cladochytrium tenue
AGGATCTTTGCACGCCGGCGCTCCATGCGGGCGCGGCTGGCGTCGCTGGCCGAAGTCGCGGTCGTTGCCGATGTGGCGGTCGAAGCCCCTGTGTCGCTCATCGTGGCGCTGGGTGTAAGGTTTCAAGGACCTGGACGCGAGGGTGCAATGCCTGACAAGGACGATTCACTTCCTCTTTTGCACCATGGCCGCTGCTGCCGTCGCTAGTGCTGCCACCACAGCTGCCACAACCACCGCAGCGGCAGGCCCTTCTGCCGCCGCCGCGGCGGTCCTGCGCAACCTGTACCCCATCCGCACCCTGCAGCGCAACTTGCGCAGCGGCTTGGGTGCCGGCGTCTCGCTGCCACCGTCAGTCACCGGCGTCTCGCTCATCGTCGGCGGCGCGCACTGCCCGTCCCGCCTCGCCGCGGCCACCCTGTGCGTCAACGAGCTCCCGCGGCTGCACGCAGCAAACCCATCGGTGCGCTTTGCCACGGCCGAGGAGCCCGCGAGCGTGTGCCGCCTGATCCTGTCAATGTGTAAGCTTTGTCGCTTTGTCTCCGGCGTCGAAGGTTCCAACTTTTTTTTTCTCTCACACGGCTGCTCCGAATCTCCCAGCGGACGGCTCGTCAAAACCAGTCGACCTTGCAGGAGCAAGCACGCCTTCGGTGATCTACGCCAAACTAATGCAAGAAGCTGGCATGTCGTGACCAAGAAATACACCATAAACTTGTATAAAACAGCCCTTTTCCCGGAAATTGTCTGAATATAGGCGAAGTGGAAGGCCAGGAAGACATTACTCTCTCAACTTGGGGCGAAGAGGCGGAGGCTACCACCTTGTCGGAATGCGATGATAATTATGGGGCGAATCAGATCATGCGGAACCGGAGGACGCGCAGGAGGAGGAACCAGTATCTTGGCGACGTCCATTTATGGCACGCTTCGCAATAACGCGGTATGAGCTCAGGCTGCCGCTGTAGCTCAATGTACTCCTTAAAAAACCCGGAAGATGACTTAAGAGAAGGATACCAGGGGTAGTAGGTCGATCAGGTCGGGTTCCAGGACCTGGGATTACCTTTCGCCGGTCGTGGTCAATTTGAAGTCCGTCCAGGAGTCCTGCCTCAACAGCCTGAAGGAGAGACTGATCGAGAAGGGCAAAATTAAGGCAGCTGGCAGAGCGCGAATAAGGTCGAGGAGACCAATAAGTACGTCTGCTTAAACGACACGCTGCTCAAAATCCATATTCTCGAGAAGCGGCCCGCAAAGGTTCGTTCAACATAACCAGTTCATTTTTTTCTCTGACCCTCCATTCCATCCTTTTACATTAAGGTGTCGGCCACCCACCGCTACATTCAGCTCGACGCAAAGCTCCGGGCCGACCCGAGACTCGCCGTTTAAGCCTGTTCTTACAATAATTTGTCTACTTTATTGTGTCAGTTAACGTTGGTAGCGGGAGTGACTGGAAGCGAGGAGAGAGGACACGTAAAATATAAATAAAACTAAGCACACATCTGAATAAGCGCCTCTATCATCTTTCTAGACTCAGGGTTACAGATTCAAGGCAAGCCCATGGCTTGGTTCGCGGCGCCAGTGCATTTCCTACGCAGGAAAATATAAATCAGATCGTTCTTTTGAAAGGAAAGGTGGGTGTGGGCTTACTGCTGCAACGGAGCGCCGCCCTGACCGGTGAGGGCCTGGGGGCTGAAGTCAATGCACTTGCCGCTGTTGAGGTTCACGAAGCTTGTGCCGTTCACAAGGTACCACAGCTGGTTCAAGCTGTTCTTGCACGTCCAGAGCTTTATATCACCGACCCGGGTAAAAGCCATGGCGGGAAAGTTAGAAGAGCTGGCCGACAAATCAACCCGCCAAACAACGGGAAACGCTCACCCCAATCTTGACGCCGTTTGCCAAGCTCTCGCCCCACACGTCGACGCACAGGTTGGTGCCCTGGCTCTGGATGGTGAAGTACGACCCGTATTGGGTCAGAGACCAGACCTGCGAGGCCGTGCCACTGCAATTGGTTGTCGATACGGCGCCGCCGAACCCTTGAATTCCGTCAAAGCAGAGGCCGTTGGGCGCTACCACCGTCCCGATTCGGTTGTACGGCTGCACTGTCCCGCTCGGTGAAGTTGGAGTGATCTTTTGGCTTTTGCTACCGTTGCACTGCCTGTTGAGCATGACCGAGAGGTTGGGATACGATAAGAGAAGGAAGGACGTAATGGCACAGAATGAGCGCACAGGGTTAGGATATTTCGCGCTTTTTGTTTTTGAGCCACCAGAATAAAAAAAGGCCTCACCATTGCTCAAGACTAATACCAGAGTAATGCCTTAATCCTTTCAGCTCGATGCACATCCCGCTGTGGAAGGCAATCCACGAGGAATCACCCTGCTTTTGCATGAACTGTTGGTTGGCGTTTCCCGTACAGCTCCACATCTTGAAGGGAAAGGTGAGTAAGTATTCGAAGTGCGTTTAAGCGGCAAACGTACCCCGACGTCGGTTCCGTTCATCGCATTCGCTCCGAAAACGTCGATGCACAGGTCCGCTCCGGTGGCCTGCGCAAAGAAGCCAGCTCCCTGGCTCACCAGCGTCCAAGACTGCGAGACACTACCCCTCACGCACGTATTAGCCCTCAGGACCTTTCCGAGGCCACCGCTAGAATCAAGGCACAGGCCCTCGCTTGTGACGAGCGCGCCAACAAATGGAGCGTCCGGCGTCGCCGGCTGCGGCCAGGCGAATCCATCCTCGACGGTGCAGTCGACGGGGAACGGCACGTCGCCTGCGGACGCCTGGCCAAAGTCCTGGGTCCAGTATCCATCCTTGTACGCTGAACCCATCATCTGGGCCCTGTCGTCGCGGAGGTTGAGGGCGTGCTCTGGCGAGTCGATCCAGGCCTTTTTTTCCGAATGAAAGAATCACGAGTACGACAGATGAGAATGGTGACTTCAAGCCGGTCTTCTCAAGAACCCCACCCACTTTCTCCCCTCACCTGCATGATCTCAGACTCATTAAACGAATTCATCCCGACGTTCTCCGACAGGTACATCCAGTTAGGAAAAAAGCTGGCGACGCGATCACCCCAGAAGGTACCGTCGCTCGAGTCGTGCATAAATTCGTTGGTCAGGGCCATGTCGAGCGTATGGGCCTCCGACGATGCGACGAGCCGCCTGTCGAGCTGTTGCAAGAGAATTTCATGATTTTGAGTCCCAATGTTTTTGCTAAGCTTCAGGAAAGACGCTTACGAGTGCACGAGCACGAGTATCCCAACCACACTCGCTTCTCTCTCCTCTCTTTCAGCCTCTCCCACTCTCACTCTCTCTATGGCCCTCCACTACCCCAACGGCTAATAAAAGAGTCAACATGAAGTGTACTGTGCGAACCTTTACGAACGGCGAGCCGACAGCAGCGCGGTAGTAGTTCACGCTGATAAGCATGGTGCACGGCGTCGACACATAGGCAGTTTGGGCCCGGACGCCTCTGGGGGAGAAGGCAAGCAAGGAGAGGGCAGCGAAGACCGCGGCCGCAGTGGAGGCGGCGGAGGCGGTGGCAGCGGGCGACGCGACGGACCTGACAGGTCGAGCCATTGTTGTGTGGGGAGGGTGAAAAGTTGTCAAGAAACCAGCAGGAGTTTCTCTTTTGTCGGTTCTTTCATTTGCTTCCATTGCAATAATTTCTTTCTGGCATTTCATCGAAATTCATTCATTCATTCATTCGTTCATTCGTACTTTCTTTCTTTCTTTTCTTTCTTTTTTTGCGAACTTCTTTCTTTCTTCCTTTCAACCTCTCTCAGATGGGCAAGGCGGCCAAGGCGTCCAAAGTCGAGGCGCAGAAGCAGCGGCACGACGGCCCGCTGCACGTGCAGCTGCTGCGCGATAACGGCGGCGACGACTCTGCGCTGGTCGGCTCTGCTGCCACTGTGGCCGGTCCCAAGAAGAAGGCGGCGGGAGGCGGTGGCGGCGGGCGAGCCCCCGCTCGCAGGCTTCTGCACCAGAACCAGCAGCACCAGCAGGAGGAGAATGACTCGGACGACGACGCCGTCGCGCCTGCGTTCGTGGACCCAAAGACCTCGCGCAAAATTCTGAACCTCGCACGCGCCCAGCAGAAAGAGGACGGTGTAGTGTCAGATACTCGCGGGAGGTTTGTGGCACGCTGTTCGCAACTGGAAGATATTTACTCGCCCACCCCTCTCACCCAGAGCTGTTTTTACTCTGAAGCCGGCAAGTGGCGACGCGCATGTTGCCAGCTCTGCTGGGATTTCAGACGCTGTGGACGATGGCGACGAGCAGGATGATTTTGAGGTCGATGAAGCAGAGGAGGATTGGGACGCCGACGCCGAATATGAGAACCAGCTTGGCATCGACCAGTCCGACGCTGCACTCATTGAAAAGTTCATGAATTCCGAACCTAAGAAGCAAATCAACTTGGCCGATGCGATCATGGCTAAAATACAGGAGGCTGAAGAGCGTCAGGATGACGACATGTCTGGGACCAAAGATACGGACGACGCGCGCATGCACCCGTCTCGCCGTGAAGCTGCAGCGAGACGGCTGGATCCGAGAGTTGTCTCGGTCTATAAAAAGGTCGGAATATTGTTATCACGCTATCGTTCGGGGAAGCTACCAAAGGCCTTCAAGCTCATACCGTCGCTTCCAAACTGGCCCGAGATTTTAGACATGACCAACCCCAGCTCTTGGACACCGAACGCGACATACGAGGCCACGCGGTTGTTCATTTCGAACCTCTCGGCGAAGGTCGCGTTCCGCTTTTGTCGCGATTTTCTTTTGGACCGTATCCGGGACGACATTGCCGAGACGAAGAAACTTAACTATCACCACTACATGGCCCTCAAAAAGTCTGTCTACAAACCATCCGCTTTCTTCAAAGGAATCTTGTTTCCTCTCTGCGAGGTAGGCTCAGTCGATTGCGTTGTCATTTTAGTCTGACATGATGTAAATAGTCTGGCAATTGCTCACTACGTGAGGCGGCCATTATCGGGTCGATCATGACCAAGGTTTCCATTCCCGTCCTCGATTCTGCCGCGGCCCTTTTAAAGATTGCTGAGATGGACTATACCGGCCCAAACTCCTTGTTCATCCGAGTGCTTCTGGACAAGAAGTACGCTCTCCCGTACAAGGTCGTGGACGCCCTCGTGTTTCACTTCGTTCGCTTCAAGACGGACAAGCGGTGGTCCACCCTGCCGGTCCTCTGGCACCAGAGTCTGCTCGCATTTGCTCAGCGGTACAAATCGGAGCTTGTGCCAGAGCAGAAGGAGGCCCTCATGGACCTGATCAGGGCTCAGTTCCACCATGCCATCTCGCCCGAGATCCGGAGAGAGTTGCAGAACTCAAAATGCCGTGGCGAGCTGATCGACATTGACATGCTGCCTGCCGTGTAACAGCTGTGTAAACATTCTGAATAAACCATCTCATCCCTGCCCAGTCTTGTCAACAAAAATTGCACCTTGTCACATCCATCATCATCATCCACAGAAGCCATGGTCCAGTTAGAGGAGCTGACGATGGGTTTGTTTGTACTGCTCTTCCTTCCGTGTGTATTGACACCACCCCCAATGCAGTCGAGGACGAGCTCGACGATGACTATGTCACCGAGGAGGGCGAGGACGAGGGTGCCGAGGTAATGAAAGGAACCGACCTAGCGAAGTTGGGCTAGGCTGACAGACCAACACGAATAGGACGAGGAGGAGGAGGACGGATTTGAAGAGGACCTCGAGGACGACATACTCATCGAATCGGTCTGGGATCGGGTGGCCGCGTTGGTCGATGTGGTCCCACCCATGGCCCGGTACCGCGCAACAAAGGCTGCGGGCGCCGCGGCCACCACGGCCCAGAACGCGCTCTGGGGGCTCGGCAAGGCGGCCTGGGTGGTCGCGACTGTCGCCTTTCTCGTGGCGCTGCCCGTCGGGCTCGAGTACGAGCGGGAGTCGTTCGCGCTGCAGCAGGAGAACCAGCAGCGGCTCCAACAGGCACAAGCGCAGGTGGGTGCAGCGTCGTCTTCGTAGCAACGTCCATGCTAACCGGTGCATACTGCATGGTTGTTCACAGCAAGTTGTACAAGGCGCATCGGCCTAGGAGGGCGACCTCCAGTGTCTCCTACTCCATTTCTGTTCATTGTGGCGTTCCTTTTCTTTGCAATAAACTGTTACTGCTGGATAGTTTGGAAGGAAATGGCTGTCTTAGATGAGTATGCACGCCGTGTCAGATAAAATCGAATTGCAATCCGCAGTTCACGTTGCCACAGCCATGTCCTTCGCGAGGGGGCCGCCAATGGCGGCGCCCGGGAATCCCATGCCCTTCCCGTTCGCGCCGCCATTGCCCGCGTCCGCGCCTGTCATTCCAGAGGACAAGCTGATGGAGAAGGCAAAGCGATGGGCCCAGATGAACTCCAAGCGATACTCCGAAAAACGGAAGCATGGCGCTAGCGACATCCAGAAAGAAAACATGCCTCCAGAGCACATTCGGTACCTGAGCTCACCAGCCATGGCGTATTGACTAACCGTACTCATCTAACTTAGGAAAATCATCAAAGACCATGGTGATATGTCCAGCAAGAAGTTTCGACACGACAAGCGTATCTACCTGGGAGCCCTCAAGTATGTCCCGCATGCGGTCCTGAAGCTCTTGGAAAACATGCCTATGCCATGGGAGCAGGTTTGCCGCGTGCGTTGTTTATGTACCTAATCAATAACCAGGTACGTGAAGTTCCGGTTCTGTACCACGTAACTGGTGCAATCACCTTCGTGAATGAAGTGCCCTGGGTCGTCGAGCCGGTCTTTATTGCTCAGTGGGGTACCATGTGGATCATGATGCGACGCGAAAAACGCGATCGACGCCACTTCAAAAGGATGAGATTTCCCCCCTTCGATGATGAGGAGCCGCCGTTGGACTATGGTGACAACATTATCGATGTCGACCCCCTCGAGGCCATCCAGATGGAACTGGACGAGGAAGAGGACAAGCCGGTTTACGACTGGTTCTATGACCACAAGCCGTTGCTGAACACAAAGTTTGTCAATGGGTCGACGTACCGAAAGTGGAAGCTTGATCTTCCTATCATGTCTACGCTGCATCGTCTGGCCCATCAGCTCCTTTCGGATCTTTTGGACAAGAACTACTTTTACCTGTTTGATTTGAAGGATTTCTTCACCTCCAAGGCATTAAACATGGCTATTCCAGGCGGTCCAAAGTTCGAGCCATTGTTCAGGGATACGGAGGCTGCCGATGAGGACTGGAATGAGTTTAATGACATCAACAAGATTATTATTCGTCAGCCTATCAGGACAGAGTACAAGGTCGCATTCCCGTTCCTTTACAACAACTTGCCGCGCTCGGTCCATGTTTCGTGGTACCATTATCCGTCAGTCGTTTACATCAAGGCGGATGACCCGGACCTTCCAGCGTTTTATTTCGATCCGCTGATCAACCCGGTGTCTTCCCGCACGCTGAAATCGACCGCCAAAGTTTCGCATGAGGATGAACTTTTCGGTGACGACGTCGAAAACGACGAGTTTGTCTTGCCGGAGGAGGTCCAGCCATTTATGGCGGAGGATCCTTTGTACACTGACAACACAGCGAACGGTATAGCCTTGTACTGGGCTCCCCACCCTTTCAACAAGAGACAAGGGCGAACACGACGGGCCATTGATGTTCCACTGGTGAAGAGCTGGTACCTCGAACACGTACCCCCTGGGCAGCCTGTAAAAGTTCGAGTATCCTACCAGAAGCTCTTAAGTATGTTGGGGAATTTGATGTTTTTTGTCTCATTCTAACCGCCCCTTTTCTTCCAGAATGCTTCGTTTTAAATGCCTTGAAGCACAGGCACCCTAAAGCCCAAAGCAAGAAGGTGTTGTTCCGGCAGTTGAAGGCAACCAAATTCTTTCAAAGCACTGAATTGGACTGGGTTGAGGCTGGCCTCCAAGTTTGTCGTCAGGGTTACAACATGTTGAATCTGCTGATTCACCGAAAAAACCTGAACTACCTTCATTTGGACTACAACTTCAATCTGAAGCCAGTTAAAACTTTGACAACGAAGGAGCGGAAGAAATCTCGCTTCGGAAATGCGTTCCATCTCCAGCGCGAAATTTTGCGATTGACCAAGCTGATCGTGGACTCCCATGTTCAATATCGTCTCGGTAATGTGGATGCCTACCAGCTTGCCGACGGGTTGCAATACACTTTTGCGCATGTAGGGCAACTGACCGGGATGTACCGCTACAAGTATCGACTTATGCGACAAATCAGAATGTGCAAGGATCTAAAACATTTGATTTACTATCGATTTAACACGGGATCGGTTGGGAAAGGCCCTGGCTGTGGCTTTTGGGCTCCGGGGTGGCGAGTATGGCTCTTTTTTATGCGCGGAATCGTACCGTTATTGGAGCGCTGGCTCGGCAACCTTCTTGCGCGACACTTCGAGGGCAGGCAATCGAAGGGGATTGCGAAAACTGTGACGAAGCAACGAGTGGAGTCTCACTATGACCTGGAGCTTCGCGCTGCAGTCATGCATGATATTCTTGATATGATGCCCGAAGGAATTAAGGCAAATAAGTCACGTACAATTTTGCAGCATCTGTCCGAGGCTTGGCGTTGCTGGAAAGCCAACATTCCCTGGAAGGTTCCTGGACTACCGACACCCATTGAGAACATGATTCTCCGTTATGTGAAGTCTAAGGCCGATTGGTGGACGTCAGTTGCCCACTATAACCGTGAACGTATTCGGCGTGGCGCGACTGTGGACAAGACCGTATGCAAGAAAAATCTCGGTCGCTTGACACGATTGTATTTGAAGGCGGAACAGGAACGTCAGCACAATTACCTGAAGGACGGCCCGTATGTTACTGCAGAGGAAGCCGTCGCTATTTACACAACCACTGTCCACTGGCTGGAGTCCCGCAAATTCTCCCCGATTCCGTTCCCTCCTCTTTCGTACAAGCACGACACGAAACTGCTTATACTTGCGCTCGAAAGGCTTAAAGAGGCATACAGCGTACAAGGCCGCCTTAACCAGAGCCAACGGGAAGAGCTGGGCCTTGTTGAAAATGCTTACGACAACCCGCACGAATGCCTTTCCCGGATTAAGCGACTGCTCCTTACGCAGCGAGCATTCAAGGAGGTCGGAATTGAATTCATGGATCTTTACAGTCACTTGATTCCGGTATACGACGTTGAGCCCCTTGAGAAGATCACCGATGCGTATTTGGATCAGTATCTATGGTACGAGGGAGATAAGAGACATCTCTTCCCTGGTTGGATCAAGCCAGGAGACTCCGAGCCTCCTCCGCTGCTTGTTTACAAGTGGGCGCAAGGCATCAACAACCTTGCGGAAGTTTGGGAAACTGCTGATGGGCAGTGCAATGTCCTCATGGAGACTCGTCTCAGCAAGGTTTACGAGAAAATCGACCTAACGCTTCTCAATCGGCTACTTCGCTTAATTGTGGACCACAACATCGCAGATTATATGACGGCGAAGAACAATGTGGTTTTGAATTATAAAGATATGAATCATGTGAACGGCTACGGCCTTATTCGTGGGCTTCAATTTGCATCTTTTATTTTTCAATATTATGGGCTCGTGTTGGATCTGTTGCTTCTTGGGCTACAACGAGCTTCAGATATGGCTGGCCCGCCTTCTCTACCGAACGACTTCTTGCAATTCCGTGATGCAGCTACGGAAACTCGGCATCCCATTCGACTGTACACCAGATATATTGACAAGATACACGTCTTCTTGCGCTTTTCGGCCGAGGAGGCACGGGATCTTATTCAAAGGTACTTGACGGAGCACCCCGATCCCAACAATGAAAATATTGTCGGTTACAATGTAAGCACTTCGGTGAAGGCATTTGTGGTGTTAATCTCTGTCCCTAGAATAAGAAATGCTGGCCACGCGATTGCCGTATGCGACTGATGAAGCACGATGTTAATTGTAAGTACAGTTCACCGCAACACTTCTCCTAATCTAACGACTTAACTAGTGGGTCGAGCAGTATTTTGGGACTTCAAAAATCGCCTTCCGAGGTCCTTGACTACAATTGATTGGGATGAAAGCTTCGTCTCTGTGTATTCCAAGGATAATCCGAACCTCCTCTACGCAATGTG
>JADGKE010009835.1:0-10066 GCA_026954515.1 Cladochytrium tenue
AGTATCTTCGATATGGCTCAAGAGGCGCTCAGAAACCGCAGTCACTGTTGAGATGAAATCGCTGCGATTCAAAGCCGATTGAACTCTTCGCAAGCCAACGCTGCCCTCCTTTCCCATGATCGCGTTCCTCCATGATTCGGACTCTTCATATGAAGCAGTATTTAGTACCATGTGCTTTGGAGGAACAAGTATGAGGCTTCTGTCGTATGTGCAATCTTCATCCGCCTTCTGTCCTTCGTCAGTCAGATAGCTTTCGATCGGTGGAAAGGATGCCGTCGTGCCCACTGTTTGAAAGAGCTTGCAGAGACTGTTGGCCCACACAAACTTTGCGTATCCCATGACTTCATGGGCATACAGGTTCTGCAGTTTCTCGAAATCGTTCTCCATATCACGTAGCAGATTAAGGACGGCCCAATTCGATGTAGTCCACAGAGGCATACTCAGGTCGAACTTCATCAATAGCTGCTGGAGAGATGCAGGTATAGAATTTTCTGCAGGAGATTTGCATACATTTTGCTGTATGGCGAAACATCCTCGAGAAAACTTCAAAAGAATCCGAATCGCGCTCTCGAGATGACCCATTTCGGTTAATATCCACGCCTTCAAGAGTACTGTCTGCCCGTAGAGGTTGGCGTCTTTTAGCACCGAAAAGCTCAGATATTTCAAAACAATGATCAGCTCAAGACCGGTCTGGAACCTTTCGTTTGCGACCAGAACCAATACCGCTTCCTTGACATACAAGAAGAAAATGTTCGGATTGCAAGCGAATTGATTAGCAAAGGGCTTTAAGCCCGGAGTCAATTGAGGGGGAAGGAACGAGTCGGAGTAGTAATAAGAACCCCGGACGGCAACGAGGGCACAGCAACGAATACTTCTAGTTATAATTTCGGCGGCCATGAACAACAAGCTTCTGAACTGCGGCGTTTTCAGTGGCTTGAAGTGGAACGCGAGCTTTAAAATGCCAAGAGACGCGACCAGCATTTTCCTCGTCGTTGCCCTTTCTAATACAGCCCTTGCATGCTCTTGGTCCCGTGTCCATAGGTCCAGAAAATCGACCTCACCCATGGCGGAATTTACACTCTTGCTCCAGAAGACAATAGCGCTATTGATTTCGCTCTTCATGGCCAGAACATCTCCGCACTCCTGGAAGCTTTCCTCAGAGAGCGGCAGGTCCGCCTCCGTCACGAGGGAGCAATAGGAGTCAAGGGTCTGGACGATGGCGTGCTTCGTTAGCGCGCTGTCGGCTTGCCCCTTGGCATGCCGCACCACCGCCGAAAAATTGCGCCTGCAGAGAACGATCTTTCTCTCGGTCCCGCTTTGGCCACCTTCGAAAGCACCGTCAGCGTCGGCACTGCACACTCTCCGAAACACGGGCGGCAAGGAATCCAAGAGCTTATGGAGTTTGTGATCCCGTTTCGAGCTCTTGAGGTACTGCACCGTGGTGAGGAAAACCCGGCCGACGAAAACCAGGTCGATGCGGCACGTCCTGTCAAATCCGTCGCGCCCTGTCCAGGATAAGGCGTGCAGACCGGTGCCAAGCTCGAGGCAGGACGTCTTCCCGTCGAAGATGTCCACAACCGCCGAGTGCTCGTTGGTGATTCTGCAGGATCCAAGCATGTCGACGAGCGCGGAGGAAACGAGGTAGAGCGGCCAGAACAAAAACGGCTGCCAAGGGGCCGTCTGGATGCAGCCGTTCTTGGCTGCGGACTCCAGGGCGCGCCATAAGTTCTTGCAGATCGACACGACGTCCTCCCAGCTTTGGACCCTCGCTGCGAGAACGACTCCCTGGGCAAAGTAATGTATCGCGTCGCCCAGCGTGTTGAAGACAAACGGTCTGGGGGCTTCGGTTGAAGAAGAGGCTGGAAGTATCGGATCGAATGGGAGTGCCGTAATCGATTGTGGAAGGTTGTAGCATGCCTTTGCGTATCCATAGTCGTTGTAGAGCATTGTGATACTGAGTGGCGGAGCCGAAAAAGGCGGAGGTGTACCTGTTTTATGGAAACCCGGGTCCCTCTCCAAGGTGGCAAAGAGGCCCATGGCCAATGCATTTGCGATGCGTGCGTGGAACACTGCCTCGTGGGCGAGGATCGCCTTAAGACGCATCTTGAACCGCCTCTTCTGCCAAATGCCCCCAAGGCAGTGCTCAAGGACGGCGACCGCCCTGCCGTACTTGTCTTTCTCGTGAGCTGACAACGTGGCCAGCATCATGTTCTTCTGGGCCAGCTTCTTCCGCTTGCGGCCGATGCGGATCGCTGTGCTGTTCGAGAGCCGGTCGTCGAGCGACTCGCGGCTTGACGCCGCTGAATGGCCGCGTGAGTGCTGGCTGGAAGCCCTCTTGTCCGGGCTGCTACTTCGGCTCCGGGATCGGCTCAGCACCTCGCCGGGGCTGGAGCTTCTCGAGCTTCGCTCCCTTTTTTGGAGCTCGGCTTGGTCCATCTTCATTTCATGGACCTTGTGATGAAGATGGCGCATACCGCTGTCGGCCAGTGAGTGCTTTTCTGAATGCGTCTTGCTGGCCCTCCTCGTGGGTCTGTCATGCCACCAACATAATACAGAGTTAACAACAAGCAAAAATAAGAGTACAAATCCAACTCACCGTCCTCGGTCTTGTGCTTTCTTTGTTGCCACACTTCCTAGCCCGTGGAAAAACCTCTTCTTCGGGGCTTCGTGTTTGCCGATGAGGTCTGCCCAGCCGACCCCGGGTCCTTTCAGAAAGCTGTTTCTGATGTGCAGCCACTCCAAGACATCCTGGCATATCTTGACTGCAGACGGGAAGTGCCCTTGGCGCAGAGTCCATTCGGCAGTGATGCAGACCAGTTCAAGGTAGCGAGGATTCTTTCGAAATCTCATGAGGTCATTTGCGACTGAGTCTGGTCCCATTATGTACAAGGATGTGAACAAATCCTTGACGCTCGTGTGCGAGTCGAGGTTCCTTTTGTCGAAAACGGCCGCTGGCTTCAGTATAAAGTGGCACTGCGCGGCCAACGCTTCGAGGGCCTCCAAGATATCGGATAGCTCCTTCCGCTGCTCGGCCTCATACCCAAGCGCCGGATTCTTGCCCGTCGCCAAAACTCCGTGGTACGAGTTTTCATTGAAGGCGGATATGAACCGATTCTTCAGGGAGTCGCCGCCGTAGCGGATCTTTCGGTTGCTGGACGCGGCGCCGACCCACTGCTGCTCGAGGTACTGTGAGTTCATGATGCGCAGGTCTGTCTGGCCCCTGAGCAGCGCAATGAGTTTTATGCTCTCTTCCGCGAACTTGAGTGCCCGCGCGTGCTGGCCCCAGTGTGCAAGCTGGTTGCTGAGGCGGACCGAAAGCGGCGCAAAGACTTTGTGGAGGATCGTGACCTGCTCCAGCTCTGGTGCGTGAGGAAGATGAGTACACAGGCTCCCATGCACCAACTCCAGAGCTCTGACTGAAAACGCAGTCGGGATTCCTTCATCAATGAAGGGCTTCAGGCAAGTGTATATGCGGGCTGTTGTTGTACATATGCTTGGAATATCCTTGATCGCCTCTGCGATTTGAAGTGCCATCAACAGCTGCCGCGCGCTCAAAAGTCTTTTTTGCTGATTTCGAAGGGGGTTCCACGAGCCTTCCTGGTTGCAGAAAACGGGGAACGTTTCCTTGCTGAACTCATACGTTATTTCCGAATGAATGCACTCCAAGAATAGCTTCAAAGCCTGAGCTGGAACCGCACTGAGCATTCCCTCGTTCATTTGGTACACTGTCGGATACACTATACCCGCATCCTCGACAGTCGGTAGATCACACAACGTCTCCAGCGGCGCCAGCCCAGTAATAAAAAAGGACCACAGTGTTTTCATGGAGCTGCACGCCAGGTCGAACGCCCCAACGCGGAAGCTCGACAGAACCAAGTGTATCCAGCATGAAAAAAGCGGCATGGGCAAGCTCGCAGTGACGCCGATGCTCTGCTCGCCGACGCCGTCCCCCATGAGCGCGCCGTCGTTATCAAAGGCAGCAACAGCGACCTTGTAGTTTTGGTTGGGCATGAGCCCAGACACGACGAGCTCGGTAGTTTGGTGCGCAACAACGTTCACGCCACACTGCTCGTACTTGGCGTCAAACAACGTGACGGGAATCAGGTCTGCCTTCTTGCAAAACACTTGATAATACATTGGCGCCAGCGGTGCCCCTCCCGGGGTGGCAATCGGATTTGCCCTCAGAGTCAACGATGTGGCTGTCCTTTTAAGAATCGTCGGTGGTGGACAGACCATTGCCTTCGCTCCGACGTGCGGCTTCGCTCCCAACAATTCGGTCAAAACCTGATGCTCCTTCCTGTACGCTTTCCGCAGCTCGTCTCTGGCCTCGCCCAGGGCCCGGATTCTGGCGTCATGAATAAGGTCTGGCGCAACGACGCTGTACACAGTGTGGAACAGCGACCGGAGGGCCGGGTCCCTGCCGCACAGCTCCCGGCACAGCTCCGCAATATTGGCGTCGTCGAAGGGCAGCGGCTTAGGCTTCTGATGCCTTAGCTTCTGCGACTGGCGGACGGCCTCCATCTCTGCCTCGGCATGCTCCTGGTACATCGCCCGCAACCGGTTTTCAACATATACCATGAACATGTCGACGTGGAAGCTGCAGATGCATCGGTACGCGTGCAGGTCGTGCAGGGCGTCGTCGGGCGCATTCACGTCCTCCTCAGGAAGCAATTTGGCGAACAGTCCCAGGTTGCAGGAAATTGCATCCCGGGGCTCGAGTCGCGCGATCCACCCCGCCCTGCACTGCTCGAGCCCGGCGAGCGCCTCGCCCGCGACGACCGCCGCGTCGCCGTACAGCCGCAGGCTCTGCAACAGACCCGCCAGCCGGCCGCTGACGCCGACCGCGAACTCAGGGCGCTCGGCCGGGAACTCTGCCGCCGCGACGCTGTGCGCCGCCCACATTGCCGCCATGAACGTGCTGGCCGCCAGGGCCGAGACGACCGGCGCGGTGTCGGTCTCCGGCACGCCGTCGAGAAGCGCCCGGAACTCGGCGGCGCCGTGCGTGTTGCGCAGCGACGGCTCCACCAGCCGCCACAGCAGCTGTGCGGCGTCGACGAGCATTGACGGATAGTAGCTTGGCCTCGAGCCAGGCGGAAGCGCCCGGAGGCAGTCGACCATAGCGTCGATGAGGCGCAGAGTGGCGGCCCGCACTGACCGCGAAACCGAGAACCTGCCGAGGACGGTCCTGGCCGCCTCAGAGAGCGCTACCCCGCTCTCTAGCAGTTCCAAGCAGCCGTCTTCGCTATCCCCGAGCGTGCCCGCCAGGTTAACCACAGACTTAGTGGTCCCCTTTGCGTCCAGGACCGTTTGGCCAAACAAGACCCTGCGCTCGGTATGAAGGACCGTCCAGAACTCGACTGCAGCAGAGCGAAGTCGGATTTCGCCCTCGTAGCTGGCCCATTCAGTAGCTCCAGTACCCGCATTTAGAATCCTCGCTACTGATTTGTATTCGTCCCACATCTTGTGCTCAAACAAGGAGCGGGCGAAAACGATCAGATCGTGGATGGCAAAGCTCGCCCGGATCTTGCAGGCACTCTCTTCGCTTAGGTGGAGTAATGGCAGGCTTTCCATGTAGCTTATAAACGCGTGTTGTTCGATAATCTCGTCGGGTGTCCCGGGAGCCCTGCCCTTGAGCTCCGCACTTGCGCAGAGCACCGCACAGCCGCGGCTAAACACGTCGCTCTCGATCGAATGCAGCAGCGCGAATGCAGCGTGCACGAGGGCTTTGAACTTTGGCATTTTGGTTTTACCAAGCCTATCGCTGGCCTTCTCGGAGAAGGTCAGGCGCACCGGGGATTTCCTCGAATGCTCGGAAAAGTTGTGGTAAAGTGCTGCCACGGCGGCGTGGAACATGTTCTCCCTCTTCTCGTGTACTCGAAGAAGGCCAAAAACGGTGACCGTTGTCGACCGGGCGATGCTTTGGTCTTGGGTTTCCGAGAAGGACGCAGCCAGCTTCCCTTTCCTTGAAGTAGCCTTCGGTTCCTTTGCGAGGTTTGGGTGCTTTCCGGTCTTGCCTACCCTCAAAGTGGAGTCGGCTAAGCTGGCGTGTGTATGTACAGTTGCTGACGCATTAGACGACAGCTCATTATCAAGCCTGCCGTCAGTTTCTTGTGCTGGCATTTGGGTATCAAAAAGCTCGTCTCTCTCACGATCTGCCTCGACGTCGAACCTCACATTGTCCTTAACATCGCCAACATTGCCTAAAATCTTCCTGCCCATGACCAACGGGGCATCTCTTGTCCTTGATTTCAATGCTGCAAAAGCACCAGTCGTTATAGATGTGCAGCTTGGTCTTATATTTTACCTTTCTGCTTAGTTGTTACGAAGCCCAGTCTCTGCACGGTCCCCTTTCTGGCGAGACTGGAGGATGAAGCGGACATGACATTGCTGGTCTCATCCACGTACAGTGTCGACGCTCTCTTCCCTTCTTGGGATTGAAGCGCGTATAGTCCATCACATAAATCACCGCTTGCGTCGTCCTCAGCATCCTCACCGATCGCCCACAGCCTTTGCGCAAAATTCGGGTCATATGCAGCGCTTTGCAGGCTAGGCGAAATCAATCTCGCTCCCTCCGCACTCCGAGGCACCACGCTCAAAATGTCTGTCAGGTTGCCTGTGTTGTGCCGGGATGACGCAGCGGACCGCGTTGGGTCACGCCCAGGGCCTGGCACGCCCGCATCGCGCAGGAGTCGACGTAGACCGACCACAGCCTCCCGAAAACCCACCGCCGCTGACCCATCTGCAGCTATGTCGTCGCCTTCGCATTTTCCCGAAGCTGGTGATGACGGGCCACCTCCCCCCTGCTGCGGGTATTCGGAAGGTTTGCTCTGATGCTGGAATGGGTGAAGGGAGGGGGAGCGGGCAGTGTGAACGAGATATACAATCTTGAATGGCCAAAGATTGTGTCACTCACGCATATCAGCCCGGCCACATCGCACACGAACCCCCAGGTCGCAACCCTTGCGAGTGCGTTCTCAAGCACAATCGCGATCGGGTCCAATGCGCCACCGACTCCCACGACACCTCTGCCAACGCGGCCGAGGTCAGCCAGACACTGCGTGGCGACCGTCCGCGCCGCAACGACGCCCTGCCCCTCCAACACCACACCAAACAGCACCGCGTAATTGTCCACAAGCCACGGAACGACGTCCGTGAGCCGTTGCTGCTGTGCCGGCGACGATGACTGCGAGGCTGATGCAGCTGCTACGTCGGAAATATGCTGCAGTATGATACGAAGGCCGGCGTCTACCTGCAGCAGCATGTTTCAGGAAAAAGATGTGAGTAAGCGCCACAGATACTCGCACCTCAACGCCCTCCCCCCTCCACTCCCTGCCCTACCCCAAAACATCTCACCCCCTTATCGTTTACTCGACCCACCTCAGGACCGCTCATATCTCTATCCAGCATGCAGTCCACAACCGCCCGTGCGTGCGCCGCCGCCGCCAGCACAAGCTGCGGGCGAGCAACGGCGGCAGCGACGGCGTCGCTGCCGCTGCTACACTCACGCAGCACGCCGCAGACTTGCTGGAGCGCTGTGCGCGCCGCAGTCCGCCCGCTCCGCGACGCCAGCGCCGCGTCGCGCCACAGCTGCGCCCGCAGCCGGCTCGCTGCGCGCCCAAGCCGGGCTCTCGCCCGAAGTGTCTCTGCCTCGTGGTCGCCGTCCTCTCCCACAGCGTCGCTGACGAAGGAGGCTGCCGTCAACGGTACACTACGGGCAATGTCGACCGCACTCCTTGCGGCCAGTCCTTCGTCCACGCCATCCGCAGCAGCACCAGGAACAAAGAGTGCGGACACTGGAGCCGCCGCCGCAGCGTGCGCAAGGTGCCGCAGCAGCCGCGCGTAGCAGGCGCCGTCGGCCAGGTCGTGCAAGCCCGGTGCCCGAAGCAGTCGGTCGCCGGCGGCCAGCAGCGCGCGGCGCCACGAGCGCGTCGGCAGCCGCATCTCAAAGCCGTCCAAGCACTGAGTCAGACGTGTGGCAAGCAACGCTCGGCGTCGCGGCGCCGGCCCGGGCCGACTGTTCGCGCCGCTGCTGTCTCCGCTGCCCGACGACACCGCGAGCTCGCACAGCGCCGAGACGACGGCATCCAGCTCGCGGGCAAAGTGCCGTTGCAGCGCTGCAGGCGTCAGCCTCCCTGCCCGAACAACAAATAATTACAACAACGTTAGGTCGCTCGACGATTGTAAAAGGGCTATGGGAACGAGGGTATGAGGATCATGGAGACCGTGATTGTACCATCCATACCTAACAGGGGATCGGCGGGCGGTGCAAGCAGAGGCTCGAGCGGCGTCCTGCGCCCGTTGGAGACGATGACGTGCCCGGCTGACCGTGGCGGCAGCGGGTTTTGGGGGAGGCGAACCGCAGACGCATTGGCATCTGTCAGAGGGGTGGCAGCGGTCCGGCGGCGGCGGTAGCGGGATACGTAGTCCTCATCGGCGACGAACTTTATGGTGGTGGAGGGTGGCCAGGCGGGCAGCGTGCGGCGGCGCGCAACGGCCGCGGTCGCTCCACTCGGCCGAGCGTCGGCCGGAGTCGTACCGCGCCGATGTGCTGGGGTCACGACGGCGGTTGACATACGCTGCTGTGTAGAAACAGGGGTTGTCAGGCAACAAAAATGAAAATGGTCTAAGGAAGGGTTCATGCAGCCGCAATTTTAAAAGGCTTCTTTTTTTTCCCGTTGTTGCGCACTTCCGCACTCAAGGGTGGACGCAAAGGGAAGAAGAAAAGAGTAAAAATGGAGAGGAAGGATGAGGGAAGGTGGAGAAGGGGAGGGGAGGGAGAAAGTGAGAGGACGACGCGCTGCAGCGCCAAAATTACACCAACAATCACTACGCCAGGCCTACCGGGCGTGGCTCCCGCGCGACGGGTGCCGCAAAATGACGAAAGATGACGAAAGACGGAGTGGAGGCAAAAAATGAGAGCGCAGCGAGGGCATCACTTCTTCTCCAGAATGGCCTTGAGCGCCTGAGTCGAGTACGACTTGGGCCTCTCGATGGGCAGACCGAGGGCACGAGCCCACACCAGGCCAGCCATGACACCCAGCGCGCGGGACACGCCAAACAGAACGGTGTAGTACTCCTGCTCCGTGAACCCAAAGTACTGAAAGAAAGAAGCCCGAGTGGTTCGCATTGTTAGCGACGAATGCGAAAAAAGGTATGACTATAGCATCCTCATCATCACTAACCTGCAGAAGCACGCCACTGTGGGCGTCAACGTTGGGGAACGGGTTCTTGGTCTTGCCGTGCTCCGTCAGAACGCCCGGCGCAATGTTGTACACCTGGCTGACCAGCTTGAACATGGAGTAGTCTGGCAGGTGCTTGAGCGCAAACTCGCGCTGGCAAGTGTAGCGGGGGTCCGTCTTGCGCAGTACGGCGTGGCCGTAGCCCGGCACAACCTGCCCCGACTTGAGCGTCTTCCAAAGGTACTCGCGGATCTCGTCGTCCGTCGGGTTGGGGCCGACCTCAGCCTGCATTTTCAGGATCCAACGCAGAACCTCCTGGTTCGCAAGGCCGTGCAGCGGGCCGGCCAGGCCATTCAGACCGGCAGCAAAAGACAGGTACGGGTCAGAGAGTGCAGACCCGACCAGGTGCGTCGTGTGGGCGCTGACGTTGCCGCCCTCGTGGTCCGAGTGAATGGTGAGGTACAGCCGCATCAACTCGTAGAACATGGGGTCATTGTAACCCAGCAGGCGCGAAAAGTTGGCCGAGTAGTCCAGCTTGGGGTCGATGTCCGGCACCTTGCCGTCCTTGAACACGTTGCGGTACACGCGTGCTGCGATCAGCGGCAGCTTAGCGATGAGATCGTTGGCGTCCTCGAACGCGTAGTCCCAGTACTGCGACTTTGGCACTCCGCTCTGGTACGCCTTGGAAAAGCTGGACTCGTTCTGTAGGGCCGTGACGGCGAGCGAGAACTGCGACATCGGGTGCAGCGTGTTTGGGCACCTGTCGAGGATGTCCTCGACGTAGGACGGGATCGCCGACCGTGCCGCCCAGTCGGCCGAGAGAGCGCGGACCTGCTCTGTGGTCGGGACCTCGCCGGTCATCAGAAGCCAGAAAAGGCCTTCGGGCA
>JADGKE010009836.1:0-10056 GCA_026954515.1 Cladochytrium tenue
GGATGGCTCGGCCGCCGTCGGAGACTTTGGGTTGAGCTGGGCCATCGGGCGAATTTACACTGCCTCAAACCTGCCTGTGAATTGGTGCTCGCCGGAGCAGCTCACCGAGAGCGCGCGGGACTTAACGGCGAGCACGGACACGTGGAGCTTTGGGATGACAATCTTTGAGCTACTGGCCAATAAGGACCCCTTCGCTGAGCATCACAACTCGAATCAAGTGCGGGAGCTTATCACCGCCGACACACTGAAGCTCCCAACACCACATGAAGTGCCTGATAATCTGATGTTCGTCGTAAAACTGGCGACGGATTGCTGCAGGAAACTGCCAAGTGAGAGAGTCTCTGATGCAGATATTCTCGACCGTCTCTCTGATGGTAAGGTGAATGTATTTCATAACCTGCACATTCACTAAGAAACGGCTCTCGCATTGGCAGGGATTTCATTCCGAAAACTACTACGTAAAGCCGAAAAAGGGGACTCGGCCGCGCAGTTTACCATCGCACTTCGCTACCTTCTCGGCCTCGGGACACAGCAAGATGAGACAGCTGCCAGGCTGATGCTGGAGAAGGCCGCCATGCAGAAGCACATACATGCAACTCTCTACCTAGCTGTCGTGCAGTCTTCAGGCATAGGAGGGGAATCAGACGAGGCTGCTGCTGACACCTGGGTAATCAAAATGACACCCACGATAAGTCAATTGAAATCAGAAGCGGAGCACCTGCAGTCCATTGAGGACGATAGTGGGGCATTACACAAGGAGGGCTTCGAGTGGGCGAGCAGACTAGCAAAGGACGCACCGTACGCGCGTGTCCGCGATTTGTCGACTTTGTTACTAGGCGGACTGTGTTTCAGTGGCCTGGGCACACAACGGGACGATACTCACGCCTTTGAATGGATGAAAAAAGCAACCGAGCGAGGACTGATTCTGGCAATGAAATTCCTGGGAAACATGTACGAATACGGCCGTGGCGTGATGCAGAGCGACTCAGAGGCTGTTGCCTGGTACCGAAAGGCAGCAGAGAAAGGGCATTCTGGCGGGCAGGTTAACCTTGGGCAAATGTACGCAAATGGCCGAGGCGTGACGCAGAGCGACAAAGAGGCTGTTGCTTGGTTCCGAAAGGCAGCAGAGCAAGGGGAGTCAGTCGCGCAGTTTAACCTTGGGGTGATGTACCGAGATGGTCGTGGTGTGACGCAGAACGACTCGGAGGCCATTTCTTGGTATTGGAAGGCAGCAAAGCAGGGTTCTGAGTCTGCAATCAAGGACCTGAATTTAATTTTGGGGAGAAAGCCGACGAGCTGGGGAGAGTATTTCTTTGGAAAATAGGAAGTGCAGTTTCAATTTTCTTTGTTCAGCTCCTTTTTACTTTTCTGCGTTGTTCAGTCAGTTATATTGAAAGTGAATCGAGTTCATCAGGACTCTGGTAGAATTCTTGGTCATCATATGGATGGCAACATTTGCGCACGCCACATCGCTATGGTGGTTACGTCACAAAGACAACACTGCTGGGTTGCGGTACCAGCGATGAATTTATTTAATTTTTTTTATTCGCATCCAGCATTGCTGTATTGGACGAGCTGTACTCGCAGTTCTCGCTGACCATCCCCCTACTAGGCTACATCTTGCGCGCGTGCACGGTGTTCTGTGTGAGGCGGGCAGCGGCGGACGAGTTCGAGCGGTGGGTGGCTAGCGACGGGCTCGACGAAGCGGGACGTGCACGCTGCAGCGACGAGCTCAAGGTGCCTCAAGCGCACCATTGACCAAAGCCTTGAGTCGATGCGCGCAAACACCGAGTGGGTCGAGCGCGTGGCCGACGGCGTCGCCGAATGGGTCGACACGGCGCTGCCGGCGGCCTTGGCTACTAGTCTCTGAGTCGCTGTGACTACACTTTTTGTTGTCCATTCTTACTACCCCGCCCCCGATCCCCTCCTCCCAGTCGCTGCCAGCATACTGCTTTCCACCCAAATTTTATGGTCTCTTATCCGCACATCTCCCCCCAGCTTGTGGTTGATTCACTCAGGCTGTGGTTAAATTCGACCGCTCTCGTATCGTTTATTGCTTGAATAAGACCACGCCGTTCCCACTGTCTCTGGAGTAGTTGTTTGGCTGAGTACAACAACAGCTTGCATCGTGGGACAGTGAACACTTCTCAAAAGCAGTTGAAAGCCCCCCTTGACCGACTACGTGGTAAAGTTTCTGTTCATCCATACCCATTCAAAGCACTACAAAAGGTGATCGAATGAAGTGAGAGGGAGGGAGAAAGAGGACCAGCTGAGCTGGCTAACTTTTCAACCAGGAGCAAGGCAAAGTAGGGAAGTGCGCGTGGAGAAACAGATAAAGCCTCGCCACAAACACAGCAGTTTAAGCTATCTTCCTTCCAAACCAGCCACGGCCTCCACCCACCGGAGGAGCCGAATTTGACTGGGTGCTCCGCGTGGGCGCTCCATGGTGTCATTATACAGTTCTTTGAGCTGCTCCTTGGCGTCGCTGTTTCCTTGGTTGGATGACCTCAGAACTCACTCGACGGCTCTTAAGTCGCTCTGCCCCATTCGTCGAGGCACATCTGGCCGAGGCCATACTGCGCACCCACATTCTCCACTGCTTTGCACGTCAAGGCTTCCGCGTAGCCTTTCGCCACGCCACACCAGCTCAAGTACGCCTTTCTAATGAAGTTCACCCCGTAGTCGTCGCCTTCACCAGTTCCCTTAAGGCTAGAACCATGGCCATCTCAACATCCTTTGTCATGCCCTTTCCCGTCAAGTAAAGGAGCGCAGCTTTTTTCTAGCCAGACGGCGGCGTCCTTCTCGCTCACCCTCACACCTTGGCCAACCAGGAATATGGAGCCCAGATTGTACCGCGCCAATTCGTATTTTTGCTGCGCCGACCGCCTGAACCACGATAACCGTATCCTCGTCGCTCTTCTGCACGCCTCGGCCTTCCCGGTACATCCTCGTTCCGCCCCTCCCGCCACCGCTGTGTAAGAGGGCACACCGATGATTGCTGGTGCACAGCCTGAACCCCACCCCCAACCTGGTCAATATATTAGGAAATGTTTTTTTTGCTCGTCTCCTCGCTGAATAATCGACCTCGTAAAGTTGGTTGTTGGACGACCACGGAAATTGACGGAAATTGGCCCCCAAGTACTCCAACTGCTTCTGCCTCTCTGTTGCTGTGCCAGGATACTCTCATGCACTGTGCGACTCAAGACACGTGGGTGAGAGTTTCAGAGCTTTTGGGCTCATAACCTGTTGAGTGGCAGATCAGTGTTAGACGCGGTGGGGAAGCGGCGCTGCCAGTGGTGGCAGCGGTGACGGAAGTCAGCAGACCCGAGAAAAACCAAGATATTCCCATCAAGCCAAATCAAGAAGTAAGAAAAACACCAAGTCACAAAGGGAAAGGCGAAATTCATGTAAGTCCATACCAAGAGTAGAAGTCCACAAACACAAGAATAAAGCACAGAAAGCAAGTAAGGTAAGGCAGTGCAAAACAAAACAAAAGTTATTTTCGCTGAAGTAGCCGCGCCACCTCGATGTGGCCTTTTCGGTGGGCGATATCCAGTGGCGTTAACTGCTCGGCTGTGAGTGCGTTTCGATTGGCACCGCGTTCCAACAGCAGCTGCGCCACCTCAACATGCCCGTTTTGGGCGGCAATGTGCAGCGGCGTAAACTGGTCCGCATTGCTTGCCTCCCTGTCAGCGCCGTATTCCAACAGCACCCGCGCCACCTCCACATGCCCGTTTTGCGCCGCCAGATGTAGCGGCGATCCCAGCTTTGCCGTGCGAGCATCCTTGTCAGCGCCGCGTTCCAGCAGAAGTCGCGCTATCTCAACATGTCCGTTTTGTGCTGCCATGTGTAATGGCGTCGACTGTTTCGCCGCCGTCCGCACGTCCTTGTCGGCGCCGCTGTCCAGCAGTAGCTGCATAACCTCGACCTGCCCGTTTTGCACAGCTATATGTAGCGGCGTCCACTGCTTTGCCCCGCTGCCCACTTCCCTGTCAGCGCCGCGCTTCAACAGAAGCCGCGCCACCTCCACGTGACCGTTTTCGGCCGCAAGGTAAAGCGGCGTGAACCCAGTATCTGACGAGGTGTTGACACTCACACCACAGTCCAAAAGCGCTTCCGCGACCTCACAGAGACCGGAACGAGCCGCTTCACAAAGCAGCCCGCTAATTGCATTGGCTGCAAAGCCGCGCTGAATCAGTGCCAGGGCAACTTTTGACTGGCCCCTCTCAATTGCGTATGCCAATGCTGTTTTGCAAGTTACAGGGTCCACTTCGGAAACCAGGCTGCTTTCATTTGCCAGCAGCAAAGCCTCCTCTGTGTGGTTCTCAAAAATGGACCGCTGAAGGAGATTCTACATAATTTCAGTATTGATAACACACAAACACGATATTTGCTTACCACCGGAACCATATATGACCCTGTTTTTTCTTGAAATAGATCAAATGGTCGTTTCCAGTAGTCCAACGGAGTTTTTCCGTCGCTATCCTTCAAAGTCGCATCAGCAGAGTGCCCTAGAAGTACATTGATCGCTGCCTCGGTCTTAAAAAGTGCTGCAATATGCAGAGGTGTCCTATTTTTCTCGCCAAACTGCAGACGATCTCCAGTAGACCACCCCCTGCAGTTGACATCCGCGCCGGCGCACTCAATGAGTATCCGACATAAGTCTGCATTTTTCCTCTTGGCAGCCTCATACAACAGCGGAGAGGCCATAATTCGAAGCGATTCGGCCTTCTGACGTAAAGACAGGTTCCGGCTCTGCTCCAAACTGGAATGATCGTGTTTCTCCTCTTTGCCACAGCATTTGAACACAAGGTGGACTGCATCAGCACGCCCTCGCATCACACCAAAAAGAAGAATTCCTGGCCCAAAATGTTCCACATGAACGAAATCAGCAAGGGCACTCCACTTTAAGCCAAATACCGATGTCGAAGCAAGGTGCTCAGACCAGTAGGCGACTGCATATTGCAGAATCTCGCTGGAGCTGCTGCGGACTGGCTCTGACCCCATTATTATCCACGCCTCGCGAGCCCCGAATGTTGACGGCTCTGCGACTACTAGCGCGTTGACACAGCCTTTAAAAAGGGCTGTCTGGATGTAAGATGAATCTGTTCGCAGGTTATCTAGTGCATTACTGCTTGTGAGGTAGTCGGCTACCGATTTATGAACAAACTTGACAGTTTCGTCAGAGTAGTTTAGCAGGGAGTATAGTGGCAAAAGCACCCAGTGAACATCAGCTACCGGAATGTTCAATATGGCTGCCAACCCGGATTCAGAGAGCGGCCGCTGCAGGTAAAGTAGTGCGCCGAGGACTTGGCGAACGAGGTTCAAGTCCAGCTCAGAGAACCCGTTTAATGCATCGTTAAATACGCGACTGTAGAGCATCTCCAGCGAGTCTGGGACATGGCTGGAGCTAGCCGGACTTTTGAGTGATAAAACCAACTTTTCAACTTCCCCTGCGATATCGCGGACGGAGCGGCTGCAGATGATCTCGTCGTATGCAATCACAATCCAGATAAAAAGACCACCAGCCAAAGCGGCGAGTTTATGTGCCAGTTCGCGGGCAACAGACTCTCTTTCTGCAACGGCAAGGCGGTGTTTCAGTTTGCTCATTCGATGCTCCGAATACAGTTGGATATCTTTTTGGTTGCTTTCTGCGTTAAGGTTGATGATATACGGTTTGTACTCGCTAAATGCCGCCGTGATGTCGTCGTGGGGGCGTCCAGTGACAAACAGGCGGATGTTCGGAGGAAATTGGCGCCATTTATCGGCAAGGAGCCGAAAAAATTCGGCACGATCTTGGCTATTTGACTGCGCAAGCTCGTCGAGCGCATCTATTGTGATGGTGAGCTTTGTACCCCCGAAGCTCTGCAGAGGCTTAAGAATAAGCTTCTCAAATAGCACCACGAGGGGAAACCTGACGAAATCGTCCCGATCGATGGCATCTAGATCGGTTTGGACCTGGCTGCCGGATATTTTCGCAATTTGATATCCGATAGTCGTTATGAGGCGACGAGGACTGGACTGCTCGGAGACCTTGTGATCACACAGAAATGTAGCTGCAAGAGTGCCAGTTGGGTCAGTTGCTGTTAGACCGCGAAGCTCGTCCGTAATGCAGGCGTAAATGACCGACTTCCCAGATCCAGCCGCGCCTTGTAGCCAAAACACCGTCTGGGATGGACTGTCATCTGCGAGCCACTCCCGAATATCCTTGAGAATGTACTCCCTAGTCGATGGAAGCCGTTTTTCTTTCCGAACTGTAATGTCACTCTCAAAGTCCAGAGGCTCGAGCTTTTTGCGCAATGATGAAAGAATAACATTTTCCGTCGGCTGGTGGGTCGAACGGGCAGGGATTGTTGCTATTTGCTGTACAGGAGCAGTTAGGCCGAGTTGACTCCGAATTTCACCCTGAAGGTCACGAAGCTTAGTGTCCTTTTCAACGTCAGTTCGGTTGTTTGCAAGATCAAAGTAAAGTTTTCCAGAAGTGATCACTTCACACTCTTGAAACGGCCCGTTATCCATGCGTATTGGAACCATTGGTTTTCTTTTGTCTGCAGCAAAACAAATTTCTCTCATGCAGTTTTCCGATGCCTTTAAAAGTTCAGTCAACCCACAGAGAGTCTCGAAACTCACTGCATATGCCTTGGATAAAAGCGGTACAAAAAGCTTGCTCTTCATCACCCCTGACCACATGGAAGCATAGATACTACCGGTCATATTTGTCAAATCCATCCACACTTTAAGTCCATCTTCACGAAGCATTTCGACAACTTCGTTCGCCATTGCCTGATCATTCCATCTGATTGGCTGATTACGGAAGAGATAAACTTAATGTACCAAGGCACTTACTGATAGCTCACGAAGACATCAAACTCGATTTGCGTCAGACCTCCAAACGTGCCCTAAAAAAAACTCAAAAAAGACATCAATGTCGCAATAAGCTTACATCATTGATATTTATGGCAGCTAAAAAAAAATTCGTGGGTTTTTAGGTTCCACCATGAGTTGCAAATGGTCCAACTTACGTATATCCCCGTTGTTGACTGCAATCAAATTCAGGGACACATTCAACAGGCATGTCGCGGTGTTGACCTTTTTCTTCACTGTTTCTATGTCGTACGCCGCACTAGCTGCTAAAGAATGTTTAGTGCTGCTAATTATCAATTATCCTCAGGCTCAACTGTTTGTATTCAAAAGGACATTGTGGCTTGATATAGCGCCAAGCAGGACATTCCCTAGACCATCTACCAATAAGGAACTGTCCTTCAAAGTATCCAATTTGAATCGAAGAAGAATATCTTCCAACAAAATTACTGCATCAAGCAGCTCTCGAACATTTTTATTTGTTGGGTAATATGATCTGTTGTTCTGGGCAATGTGGTAAGCACAGTGGACGAAAACTAAAAAGTAGTACCTTGTATATCAGTGAAAGCAGGGCCCAAGTTGTTTTCAGTGGTTTTTGAAGGTCTGCCACCGTTTTCCAAGTGTCCGCCAGCAACTCGGCGTTTTTCATAATCTGCAGGTAGTATCTTGTCGGGTTGCCTGAGGAGACAGCAACAAAATCGACCACATCCAGGTCCACAGCTCTGTGTGATGCTACGAAATCCATCGCTGAAACAGACAGATTGTTCACCTCCGACAAAATAGAAGGGCTGGTTCGAAGTACAGCCATGGCCGTGGGATATGGATCATCCGACAGAGACAGCGGAATCTCGCTGATGGTCTGGGGAAGACTCTTAGAACTGGATTCAGAAGGCGATCCAAAGTCGATGGGAGGGACTGGACTGCGCCCATGCTGGATCATCCCCATGAAGTGCGAGAACGGGTTTGCTGGCTGAATGGCATCTTGCTCGACTGGTGTGGGCCGTGTGGCTCTGGAGGCACGCGGCGACAGCCATTTTGGAGGCATATGATACGGAGCTGCAAGGCGTCGTGCGGTCGCGGGCGAAGAGAAAGTGATAGACCGTGGCGCCAAGGGAAGAGGGTAAGCGTGAGGTGATACGAAAGTGGTGCAGCGAAAAGATCTGCCCTCGTCGTGCTTGGCTGAGGGAGAAGTAGTCGCGGCGAGCTGTTTCACGCAGTCTTGCGCAGCGGCAGCGAAGGTGGCAGCCGCGTCGTCTGCGAAGGTGCTCAGGCGACCGTCGACTCGGTGAGGATGGCGGCGACGTCGACTTCGGGGCGGCGGAACCGTCAGCTGCACCACCTGCGCAAATTCGTGTTGAACCTTCCATCTCAGTTAAACAAGCCTCTCTTGTCAAAATCGGAATATATACAGATATCGTAACAAACGCTCAGTTAATCCAGCTCTCGGTTCCAAAAACGGTAAGGAGCTCGCACTTCAATTCCGTTTCCAGAATCATCGAGTGTTCTCCTTCTGTTCAATGAATCCCGAAGTGTACTGATCAACTGTGTCAACGAAAAAGACTGCCGAACGAGGTCGAACTTGAAAACCCTTGGGTTGAGCCAAACGCACAAAACTTGAAACCAGTGGTCCAAAAACAGATAAATTGGCGGTACAGATTGTCGATCCAAACACGGGTTGTGAGTACAGCCAGCGCTACCAGCTTAGAGGAAGAGGTCCAAGCCATTGTTTTCGCTGCATCAATGGAGTTCACAATCATTTTTAATTAATTTGAAGACAGGTTGCGGCGCATGAACAAACCAATATAACAATACAGAAGAAAAGAGTGCGCTCATCGTGCGCTGTGTATGCAGAATGACTGATGTCTCGTACTAAGTTCAAACTCGACACAGAGGACGCAAAGCTCAGAGCCTCCTTTTTTTCGAGCTGTGGATGCTGGCGAGCAAGTCCGTGTAGGTTCGATGCGAGACAACGATCCCATTGTCGTCGCTGTCACCGCTGTCGCCGTCGTCGTTGTTGGCGGATTTTTCCGCTATGCCAAAAGCTGTACACCTGCAGAGCTGGATTCACTTCCAACAGTCGTCTCCGTCGTCGTCGTCGCCCACGTCCTCCGTCTCCGCGATCTGCTCTCCAATCATGGCGTCGCCGCCACCACCTCCGGCCGCCTCGGCCGGGCCAGAGTCTGCAGCCAGCGGATCGCCAGTCGTCATCATCTCGAGCCTAGCCGCCACATCGAGGCCCGCTTTGGATTTATGCCTCTCTAGCAACGCGTGCATTTCGCCCTTGAGCTTGTCATCTAGCACCACCTGTAGGGCATTGAACGCCGCCGCGGGAGCCTTCAGCTCCTGCGCCAGGCGCGACACAATCCGGAGTTCCTCCTGGAATGCGTCAATTTGCTTGTTCGTCTCCTTGTTGGAATCCCGAGGATCGATCATGCATGAGCGCGCACCGCCAATGGCAATCTCAAACACATTCTTGGTGAACGGCGGGCTGGCGGTCACTCGTCCTTGCTGAATCTTTTCCACAATAAAGTCCAGGGTCGGCCGATCGCCGCAAAATACGGCCATGTCGCAGTCTATCGGCCCCAGCTCACACCACGGGCCCCCGTCGTTTTCCTTGGTGTCAACGAGCTTGTCGTACAGGTACCACACGAGCTCCAAGTCCCGAGTGTGAATGGCAGATTGGTAGAGCAAGCGAAGGTCGTGGCTTACCAGCAGCTCCGGGTCGTTGCAGATCTTCTTGACCAAGTCTATTTTTTTGAACGTAGGAACGCAGCAATATCGTCGTGGACAGACAGCATTGTGTTTTCGAGCGCCAACCGTTGGCATAAAAGAACCTGGCAACATCCAAATGCCCATTCCGTGCGGCGCCGTCCAGAGGTCGGCCGGTGCAACCTTCGGTACGGTTCTCGTGAAGAAAGCGTACGATGTCCAAGTGGCCCCGAGAGGCTGCGAGACGTCGACCAGCCGAAGGTCGAGCCACCATTCTCGTGGAGGTACCTGACAATGTCGAGGTGGCCGTTCCCAGCGGCCTCGTCGATTGCGGTCATGGACGCCGAGGCCTCTGGCCGATTCAAATAACCATATTCGGCGGCTTACGTGATGGAATTGGACCCCATGTCAGGTCGCACATACCTACCTACATATTATGCGGTGGCAGTGGCGGTCCCAGCCAGCCTCCCTCCTTCCCCCTCTCCC
>JADGKE010009837.1:0-10051 GCA_026954515.1 Cladochytrium tenue
CTTCTCCACCCACCCGTTCCCCCTCTTGAACCCCTTGATTGTGTACTCGTGGCTGTAATTTGCCTCCTCAGTCCCAACCATTCTTTGGCCCAGTCGAGTCCTTCTCCTTCTCCTTCTTTTTTTTTTGTTTGCTTCCCGCCTTCTGTTCACTCCTTCCCGGCTAATCAAGCTCCGAATCCTCATAGCGTCCATCCACTGTCTCGGCTCAACGAACCTCGCCCTTCGTTCTTCGCTGCCCTCCTCCTCCTCCTCCTCCACAATCAAACAAAAACACTGTGAGAACGCGTGTGCTGAATGCTCTACAAGTGGCACCATTCACAATTACTGGGCAGACCCTTTTAGTTTAGTTCGACTGGACAGACCTGATTTCCCGAATTTGATCGTTGTGTATAATATCCTGCATTTTGTGCACGTTAAGGTATCTTGATAAGGGGCAAAACAGAAACAATACAAATGAATCTGAGGAGTTGGTCGCAACTCGTTGTGGCTCTGTGGCTGGTCGGTCGGTGGCTTGGTTCGTCAGTCCGCGTGTGACCAAACAGCGCAGTCTGGTGTTACCAGATATCCTGTACTACCGCCGTTGGCTGAGCGGCCATGGCTAAGCACGAACCGCATGGCGTTCCGTCGCCACCGCCATTTTGGCAGTCAGTCTGTTGCCGCCTGTCGCGAACCATCCATCTGTGCCCGCTGGAATCACAGCCACCTCTGGCCTCCTCCCATAAAAGGAAGGAAGGAAGGAGGCCAGGCAGCCGCCCCACCTTGCTCACACTCGTCTCGCTTACGGCAAAGCTGCCCCTACCTCCTAACCCCCTGCTACCTGCTACTGCATCCGCCATGCACTCCCGCCTCGCCACCGCCATCTCGGCCGTCCTGGTCGCCACTGCGCTTGTCGCCGCGCCGCTGCCGTCCGTGGCCGCCGCCGACGCCGACGCCCCCTCCGTCGTGGACGGCCACATCACCGCTTCGCCCGTTGTCGCCGCCTTCGCCGCCACTGCCTCGCTCGACCCGCAGGCCGCTTGTATGGCCGACGCGGTGAAGTGGCAGGGAGACATCATGAAGTGCGCGACCCAGACCACCTCCGATGGCTTCTACCAGTGCGTCTGCGCCACCGCGAGCCTGATCCCGGACCTGCAGGCCGCTTTCAACGACTGCCCCGCCTCCGACTTCTCCGCTGGCCCGACCACCGGCGGCTCCATCGGGAACGTGCCCCAGCTCTACAGCGTCTGCCAGTTAAGTCGGAGCGGCGGGCTGCTCTTGGGCGAGAGAGTAGGGGGAAGGTGGAGGAGAGATAGAAAGAGGGTGTGGGGGGCCGAGGTGGGATTCGGTACTCTATGTCCGTGTCTCATTTTTCATGAACTTAACATCACCCTTTCTCACTGTGACCACATACGCACAAATAATCAGGTCACTGGGCTATACACTGTCCTCGCTGACCAATGTCCCCACCGCACTGGCCTCGGTCCATTCTGGCGTCGTCGCCGGCGCTGCTGTCGCTCCGGCAGCCGTAGCGCTCTCCGCCGCCGTTGCCGCCGTAGCCTTTCTTGCATGACCGGGCATGGGATGTGCGAGTCGCGAGCAGAGTACAGTTTTGTTTTATCGTCCTTTTGTTCTATCTTGTTTGGAAGACACCTGTTGCATCGAGACTTCAACACCCTCACCCTCTTCGCTTCTAGTAAATACATGAAGAGTGGGTGTGGCTGCGTCCCCAGTTGTAATAACAACGAACGGTTTTGACAAGCTACGTGCCTGGAATGTCCGTCTGGCGTCTCAGTGGCCGCTTCACCACGTCTCCTCATTTCCTCCCCGCCGCCTCGCTGCCTCGCCGTATTCTATTTCCTTTCCAATCCTCCTTCCCTTCCTTTCCGCCCCTCCCTTCGCTCGCTGCCTCCTCCACCAGTATTCGCGCATCCACCACCATACTATAGAGCCTGCACCACAGGTTCGCCGCGAGCGGATGGACAACGGCGCCCCCAGCTGCACCTGTCCCTCCACGGTCCCCTCCATGCGTGTCAAATTGTTCCTGCCTTTTTTCTGTACGACCGCATCCAGGACGCACATGAGGCAGCCGGATAATTTTCCTACCGTAGATCACGTTTTCTGCATCAAGAACAGTGATTTTTCTTTCTTCTTGTCGACATAGTCCTCAGATTGATAGCAAAATATAGGCTTGGGTCGATTAGAGTGCAGCTCTGCTACACCACTATGGCCAGAAAAAGGCGTAATAGCTTTGCATTGATAACTGGTAGGAAAGTTTTATTTCCAATTGCACAACATCTTCGGTATTTTGTATGGATTAATCACGATGGAATGGTTAGAATGCAAGTACAACGCTGGAAACTCGGCACAGGCTATAGACTATTTTTAGATTTCGACACCTTTAAGCATGTCTACATTCAGATAAATTAGATATTTTGTCTATGCAAGCCATATTTTGTGGGGAACATAAAAGACGATTTACCAAATTGAGGCGCTTCTCAAAGATGAGGCGCTCCTCCAAGACGAGCGCACCGCTGGCGTCAGCGGCTCCGCCGGAGCGTAAAGCATGCCCGCCTCTTCCCATCATCGTGCTGGACGACGTGTTCACCCACCTCCGACGCCAGCGCATGGCCGCCGTCGCCCGTGTTGCCCTCGTCTGCCGCGCCTGGGCCGCAGCCGCCCGCAAGGCGCTATACGCCGCTTTGATCGTCACCGAAGGGGAGTTTGGCAGCGAAGTGGACAAGCGTTTGCACCTGCACGAGTCCGGCGCTGCTGCCGTAGGACGCGACTGGGTTTATCGTACCTGCTGGACTGTGCCGAGGCTAGACGGCAGTCGAGGGGCGAAAGTGAAACTGTTGGTCTACTTGCGCTGGCTGCAGCTCGACTTATGGCAATCCGACGAGGCGAAAGCTCTCGAAGTTCTCGAAATTTTTGCTCGAGCTGGGACTCGGCCCACGTATCTGCGCGTTACCCTGCCGTGCTTGACGAGGGAGCTCGTCGCCGCTATGACGCCGATGTTGGGGCGCGTGACCCGCCTCGAGTTTTATGCACGAGAAGGTTACGATATGGAGACCCTGGAAGAGTTTGCAAATCTGTTTGCGGGACGCCTGGAAGAATGCGATGTGAATTTATCACTCATCAGGACATTTCATATGAGCAACCTTTTAACGATCAAGAGGATGTTCATTCATAGCATGTATGAAAAAGAAGACGAATCGGCAGTTCTAGATTTTTTCGCAACCAAGCCGCCGCTCGCCGAAGTTAGCCTGTTTGAGTGTCGCGACACTGAACCCATCCTCGAGGCCCTGCAGGCCGGATGCTCAAGGTCGCTGACCCGGCTGGAATTGGATATTTACTGGTCAAAGGCCAGTGGGTTCCTGCCTATCGTTTCTGAACTGCCAAACCTGAAGAACTTGAGTGTTGTCAACTGGCCTTATGATGGCGAGTCCGATCAGATCACGGCGCCAACAGTCTGGCCGTCATTGTCCGTGTTGAGAATGACATATTTTTCGATGGCCTCACTTCCACTGCTCGTAGGCGTGGTGTCCACCCTCCAGTGCCTCCACTTGGGATTCTTCATAGGAGAAGAGGGCCGATACAAAGAGATCGCCATTCCACCACACGAAGTGCTGCAACTGGCACTCAAAAATGCTGGTGTTTCACACTTCTCGAAATTGCATCACCTCCGAATCGCAGAATCGTATAGCCGTCACCGCCCACTGACCTACGCGCAGTTGCAGGGAATCGTCTCGCTCTGCCCAAACTTGGAGACCTTTCAGTTTAACGGTGTGATTGAGAGCTTTTTACCCCTGTTATCCCTCCCGCGCCTCCGAAATCTGACCGTTCAGGGCGCCTTTGGGGTTTACCGTGACATGATCAAGAATATCGTCGTACTATTGCAGCAAAGGGCACAGAGGCCGCAAAACAGCAAGTTGAAAGTGATCCTGAGCGACGCGTGGAGGACCCTTGACGACTATTTCTCGATAGACATCTTTCCGCGAGACTATATAATCGGGGAGTCGGATACTCGTCGCGAGGTTGAATGGGCTTCGGAACGTGCAGGCCAGCATATCCGGTTTAAGGGAGAGACACAAATTGCGGGCCTACTTTTAACCTCTGAGGGAAAAACCGTGCTTGCTGCGGCTTTATATCTTTTTTCCCCCCCTCTGGTACTCTTTTGCAGAGCTAGTATTCAATTTGGTTTCTTTTCACCTTCATTTTGTCCCTTGAGGGGTTTCGGTACTTTTTACAGGGTTTAGTATTCTGGTTTTTTTGTTTGATAAAAAATCCTTGACCCGTCTATAGGAAAGTGATTGTGTGAATTCCATCAGGGGGTATTTCAAAGAGGATGGACATTCGCACAATCTTCTTTTAATTCCTCAGTTGAAATTTGTTGAGAGGGGGAAGGGCGCGTTATTTCACTTTTTTTACCCCAAGGCACATTTTCGAAAATACAGACGACACTTTTTCGATTATGGGCTGTATGACGGTGGCACTGCGCCACTAAATATTTTTGGCAAAGCCAACCAGGTCTCCCACCACAAGCCCCGAAAATGCGAAGCCGCGGAACTCCCCCCACGCCATACTACTACACCACCAGAATGGAACTTGCGTTCCCGCAGAGCATCGAAGCCGAACGGTCTGCCCACCGCGCCGCACTTGTCTTCGAGTCACGTAAGCGCGATTCATCCTCCTGTCTTAACGTCGAAGGCGGCTGTGGCACCGACGGCAGGGGGGAACGTTACTGCCCCATACAACCTCCGGTTGTTGTATCGTTCATCAACGGAACGGTGGACGTCGCGATCGGCAGAGAGCAAGGGTACGGCCTCCAGGGCGGAGGTGCTGCGGTGTTTCTCCGGCTCGCTTCTCCCGGAACTGCCGCCATTGTACAAGCCTGCGACGCGGGGAGCTGCGACGGCCAAGCGTGTGGGGCCGAAGCTGGCGATCCGGATTATTTTCCGCTCGATGCACTTATGGCGGAATGCAGGAGGGGTGACCACGGCGCGCTGGTCTCGTCGGTAGACTTTGGGACGAACTTCCGGCCAGAGCACGCGGGGGAGGGATCCCTGCTTGAACAAATTACCGCGGTGTTAGCACCGCACTGCCTCGCATCAGGCAGCCTGCGCGCTGGGCTGCCTTTCTGCGATATCAGGGATACAGGATTCGGCGCAGATCACGCCATCCTGGATCCGATGGCCAGAAGCCCCGAAGCATATTTGGTCGTGCTGATCACTCCTCCTCGAGGCGGGGGCATGCTTCGGCTGTCAGACCAGCTGGGAGAGTTGGTGGTTGATTGGTCTCAGGTTTCACGTGAGACGGCTTCTTCGTCTAAGGCGACGGCCGGCACAAGCATTCTTCAGTGGGCTGCTTTCAAGCCTGATTGCCAAGCCACAGTATCGCCCATAACTGCCGGACGTATGATCACGCTCGTGTATCCCCTTTTTGCGCCGCCTGTGCGGTCTGCGACTCTCGCAAATCTTTCTATCCAGCCACATGACTTTGTTGGGGTGACGGTCCAACCTGATGAAGACATGGTGGCCACGTTGCGATCGCTTGCGAACGTTCCAGAATTCAAGAGCCGCCGTCTTGGATTTTCTCTTTCCCATGATTACGAGATTTTCGATACCACTTCATCATCGCGAAGGGCGCTGCAGTTCGCGATGAAGGCAAATCCGAGATTGAAGGGTAATGACGCCCTTCTGTATCAGGCCGCGCGGGGTCTCGGTTATGTCGTTGATTTTCTGCAGGTCGAAGAATCTGGAGATTATCTGTCCATTGTTTCGCCGAGCGAAAATGGGGGACGCGATCCTCCTTTAGATTTGACCTGGATATCAACCCAATACAGACAAAATTCAGAATCGAAATCACTTGCTTTGTTGCTATGTATCCCACACCACCATGACCAAAGCCGGCCACCAATGACGTGCTTTAAACTGCCCTGGAATGTTATACGCGATGTCATTGGCTACCTTCCACTAAAAAGCGCGATGCGATTGGCATCGTTAAATTCCTCCTTTCGGTCAGATGTTGGTCCCATACTTCGCAGCTTTGAATTCACCAAAAAGTACATTTCCTATCCGCATCGCGCTTTTCCATCTTCAGGCACTTACTTGCGACCGTTTTGTGCAGCTGCTCTTGCAAAGGCAAGGTTTTTCGACTCTGACGTACGGCGAGCTTTTGAGTGGCTGGCAAGCATAAACGAGCAGCTTCTAGAGTCTTGTGCGGCGGTCCTGAAAGTAGTTTTATTTCTCTACAACCGCTTGGATACAATATATAGTGGCCTCACGCCGCTAGTCTTATCTGAAGCTGGACCTCAGGCAGTGCAAGTCTATATCTTGCAGGGGCTGCCAAGTCAGTGGACGCGTGACAATCGGCGCGGCCTGCTCAATCAAGCCGTCCAACGGGGCTATGACTTTCTTCTTGATGCGATAGCAAGCTTGTACGAAGAACCGAAGGATCTCGAGTGTGACATCCGATTCGCGGCAATGTACTTTTCCCATCGTAGCGAATGGAGTTGTAATCATGAGTCCACCTTTCGATGGCTTTTAGAACACGGATGTAATTTTGATGGCTCACTTATGCTGCATACTGCAGCACCGAAAAGTTTGGCTGCGTTGGAGTGGCTTGTTTCTGCCGGTGCCGATCCCAATGAAAGAGACAGAGATAATTTGTCGGTACTTGGCTCGGCTATAGGGTCGAACGCGGCCGTCGTAAATTTTCTTCTCGAGAAGGGACTCGGGGCTAACGACCCATCAGCCTTCGCTGCCGCGTGCATCGATGGGGACTTAAAGATGGTGGAGACTGTCTTCCGCCTTGGCAACGACGTTAACGCTGTATTTACCGGGAGGCGGCCCCTGCACGATGCTTCTATGAAGGGCAATACGGAAGTCGTTCGGTGGCTGTTGGAGCATGGGGCCGAGGTGAATGTGTTCGACGAAGAAAACTCGGTGACGCCGTTGATGGCTGCTTGCCAAGGGGGATTTCTCAAGACAGCCGAGTGCCTGATCGCGCACGGGGCCGATGCTGACGCAGCAGCGCCAAGCGGGTATACTCTTCTGCACCACGTGTGCGAGAACGGCAGCCTGCGTACCCTCCTATGGATTCTGGGAGAGGCGGACGAAGGACGTCAAACGAGGAAACGGCTTGTAAAGAACATTTCGCCTGTGGCACATGACGTTGGCACGCCGATGCACGTGGCGATCAGACGCTGTCAATTTGATTTCGTGCGGTGGCTCCTCTATCATGGCGCGAGCGCGGAAGTCCCGGACGACCTGTCTGAGCTAGATGACATGGCGGGAAGCCGATGCGTCGGGTGGTTGTCGCTGCAGAGAGACAAGCTGAAGATTAAACCCATGGTAAGTCGATTCTTATGTTTGCTCGTTGTTCTGAAGTCCCAAATATAGGAAAAATGAACGTATGCTAATAACAAAGGAATTGTGTGCTCTTTCTCCTTGATGCTCCCGCGGCCTTTTTTTTTTTGGAACCACAGAGCGGGGATAGTGTGGTGAATAAACTAAGATTATGTATCTTAAGGCTGGCTAGGAAAGGGCGAAGTGCAGATATCTGACAACAAGTCATGAAGCTATGTTGTTTTTCGTTCTAGAACGGTTAATATTAGGTAGGCACTATCATACCCCTCCTATACGAATATAGCTTCGTAAACCTTTTTGTACCTCACAGTCGCGCGAGGCCTTCTTACCAGTCAACAACACCGCTGACCACCTTCCCCGTGAACGAACGCTGCCGAATGACTACTGCGATGACATCAAGAGTGAGGTAAATTGGCACGTTTTTGTACGCCAGCAAGATGACAGTTTTCAGCTTGGATTCCTTCTGCAGTGCCGATAAATGTGCGGCGAGATTGTTTTCGATGTGGTCCCAATAACAGGTTGCTGCCATTCAACCGAGCTCATGAATATTGCTTAATGAGTTGCTACTTGGAAGGCTTGATGGAAAGTTTGCATTTAGTAGTTGTGTTGTCGACTCAATCAACCGACCCTTTGCTGAGTAGCGCTTTCAGATCAGCTGTTGCCTCATCAACTTTGCTCGACGTTATGTCATTCGTGGTCAACGAACCCCTAAACCGACAACGGCCATATTTGCGTCAACTTCAATCTATTAAAAGCACTGACTTTTATTATCGTCGCGAAGGAAGTTTTTTACAGTCGTCAAGGAACCGTTTTGCGGACACGTTGTTGCACGTCAGCTCGCTTTTGCATCCCTTACACTTTATGCCTTTATCCGCCATGCGGCACCACACATAGGAGTCGGCGTCGTCTTAGGGGAGGGTAAAGGTGGTGGTAATATCACCGATTTGTATGGTGAACGGTTCGTCCGCAAAATTTGTCCTGAGTTAATATAGCATCACAAGAGATAATATAGCACCATCCAATGACTGGCCACTTTGAGCTCGAGGCAGCGGCGGCGACAACAAAGTGGTTGCCTCTGCCCGGGGATGGCGTTGCCACGCGGATGTCGGTGAGTCCTCCAACCTTCATCTCTCATCCGAGGGTCTCGAGCGACCGGGCCGGTCATCACCCGCGCTTTGCCGGGCAATATCCTTATACGATGGAGGCGTGCAAGGCGCTGGGGCAAAAAAAAAACGGATCAGGCATCAACGGCCTTGTTGCTCACATGCTTCGCACCCCGCATGAAATCAACCCTGCCAGTCAAGGGAGGAGGGTGAGCGGCAGAGAAAATTGGGGCGTAAGAGTCTACTAAAAAGGCAAATTTGGGGGGCGGACGGGGAGGTGGGAGTGGAAGGGGGTTGAGGGCAAGTTCCACCGATGTCGTGGGCGGTAAGACTGGGCAGTTTGGCAAGCAGCACTGGGCTCTGCGATGGGGCCGCCTGCCCTACCAGACGTTTTCACGTCATCATCCCAGCGTCGGGGGGTAGGCGACCTGCCCCTGAGCCTTCGGCCGGGACAGAGAGCTCCGGCGCACGCCTTCAAGCCGCTGTGTAATTAGGCTGCCTTTCTACGCCTCCATTACCCCAGTACGCACTGAGTTAACGTGCTTACATTCAGTGAGGTCTTCTCTGCGCTTTTATGGTCTCACGACGCCATCCCCTCTCGATTAAGATGGTCACAATATTCTATATTTATCTGCTCCTTTATTCCCACGGATCATTAGCTTTTCGAATTTCTCGGTTCTATTGAGCGTCGAAAACAGGGTTGATGAGAAATGAAGGGCGGCGGAAGATCTGACAGCGAGCGAGACAGAGACAGGGTCGAGGAGAGGATCGCAGAAAGCAAGGGGCAGTGATGAGAAGAAGCAGGCGCACACCATCAGATCATAGCGAGGTGATGGCTAGTCTGGACAAGGAGGAACGCGAAAACAAAAAGCAAAAACTGGGTCAACGGCAAATTAGAAAGCCAGTTGGAGCGCAACAGCGGCGCCGGCAGCCACAGCAGCAACGAGGCCACCAGCGGCCACGGTGCGGCCAGCGGCACCGGTAGTGGAGGACTTGGAGGTGGAGGTGGACGTCGACGAGCCGGTAGTTGAGGAGGAGGTGGAGCTGCCGGCGACGTTGATGGCGAACTGGGGAGAGTAGTAGCTGACGCCGTTGATGGTCCCGCGGATGGTGAAGTTAGTGCCGGTGGTGATGACGCCGCTCTGGAAGAGGGACGACAGCGCCTTGGTGGTCAGGGTAGTGGTGGTCTCGGCGGCGCTGCCGAGCGACGGCGACAGAGGCTGGCCGGTTGAGACACCGTTGCGCTCGTCCTCAAGGTCGAACTCAATGTTGGACGAGCTGCCGGTACCCGTGTACGACCACACGATGGTGATGGTGTCCGAGTAAGAGTAGGCATGGCCCGAAAACGGCTGGATGATGGTGACGGACGACGACGCAGTCGCGGCCGCCGAGGAAGACGTGGAGGATGCCGATGTGGTCGCGGACCCCGAGGAGGATGACGATGCCGCCGATGAAGTGGACGACGACGAAGACTGAGCGGCGGCGCCCGAGGCGCAACCAGCCACGAGGGCGGCGAGGACGGCAGCGAACAGGGACTTCAGCTGCATGGCGGCGGCGGTGGGGTTGTGAAGCGGCTGGGGTGGTGGTGGCGGTGGGGCGCAG
>JADGKE010009838.1:0-10009 GCA_026954515.1 Cladochytrium tenue
CTTTCCCCCCGCCCCCCCACGTGGTTTTCTGGGGTGGGTCCACCATACGATCCCTGGTTCGCACTCCAAAGCCCCATATCTGGGTTAACCTCTTCGCCACTCAGCCTTGTCAGCAAACACTTTCTTGTCAGCACCCACCCAACATGATGAGTAACCAGGCCGAGCAGCCACAACCGGCTGACTGCCTCGCATGCCGCCTCACCGGATCCGGCGTTGCTCTCGGCGTGTCGGCCTACTGTGCGTATGAGATGCGCCGCCTGCCACTCCCACCGCGTGGGGGCCCCACGTCCACCGGCGCTGCCGCCGCTGCTGCTACCGCTGCCGCACGAGACGTTGCTCGCCATCGCGGCCTGCTGGGCGTTATGTCTGCCGGTTTGTTGAGGCTTGATGCCCACTCATTCCACTCACTGTTTTTCGCCGGTCTTCAACATCCTCTGACTTTCATCCCTGCTCTCATTCGTGGGCCTTCAATGCACTACTGCATATTTCAGCGTTCGCCGTTGCCGGAGTTTACAGGCTTTTTATGTGATAATGGGACGAGCACATGCCCCTCCCCTGTCGCGGTGCATCTATTATTTAATTACCCTTCTGGTAAAAAAAAAAAAAAAACGAAGTTGATTCAACTTTAATTTACGATGCAAGTATTACAGCCGGTTTCGCCCCATAGTGGCTCAGACGGATTTATCAGAAGGTTCTGCGACGCGTAACACCCGAAAGTCAGGTCTCCAAGCAGCTCGGGCATATTTTTTCAGAGATCTTTCTAAGAGTTATATCGCGTTGCTACGCGACGCAAAATCTTTGTAAAAGCTTCTCGCAATGCTCTGGGGCGGAGCGATAGTGAGGACCAGTCGAATTCTCTGCCAAATACTGCCAAATTTGACTGCCACGGTGAATGGCGGCTGTCCTCCGCCCCACCGTCTGAAAGTCAACTGCGCAGTAAAGGCTGTGATAGTTGTGAAGCGGGGATGCTTCGGGTGTGAACTCTGGTGGTGATATCTAAAGCAAGGAAAGTGCTGGCTTATTGGGTCGGAACTTGATTCGACCATGATAAAACCGTTTTCCCACGGCATTGTCAGTGATTGGGGAGCAATGAAACTGATGATGTTGGTGTTAAGAAGCCTCAACTATTTTGCTGCCTGTCGCATTGTTCTTGGTGGGAAGAGAGTCAAAAAAAAACGTTGGGCGAAGATCGACACACAAGAGAAGCCAACTAATATCCTATCGTCGGTCGACACCGCGTTCTAATAGATCAGGGAATTGATGACCGTTCACGAGCAAATTGCGGTATTCGTGAAGTCGAGCTGGTCGCCAATATCTAGGGGCGATCTGACAAACCCCTCCAACACTTTCAACCCTTCGGATGGCCAAGCCGGCAGCGGTCACCGATGTGACCGCCAAGATCCGACAGCCGGACACAGCAACCGCCACTGTGGCCGGTGCAGGAGCGATAGCCAAGGCCCCGCTGGATGCTGCTGCCGAATTTGATGCGAAAATCGAGGCCATGCGCACCTCGATACAGGTGCGCGCAAAAAGAAGAGCTCGCTAGGGGTTGCCGCCTGTACTTACTTCCACGTTTCGCACTCAAGGCGCTCGAGCGGGCCTATCGTGATAACCACCAGTCCTTCCGGCAACACCACCAGCCGTACTCGGTGTTTTCCGCCGCCGACGCTGGCGGGGGAGTGGCAATGCACTTTGTCAGCCCACCCGCGGCGTCGGGGCCGACGACGGCAAGCGGGCTGTACGGCGATCCGGCGCTAGACGGGCTCGTGTCGGCCGCACGGACCGAGATGGCGAGGGAGAAGGCGGCGGCGGCGAAGGCGGCGGAAGTGAAGGTGGGCCAGGAAGGCAGGGAATCAGATTCGCTTCAGTTCGACAGTATGCGGTCAAAGCCTTCACCAACGACCTTGAACTATTTGATTTTAGATAAAGGAGCGAAGGCTCGCCGAAGAGGCGCTTCAGGAGAAGATCCAGCAGACCAAGCGGCGATACAAGGAGAAGCAAGAGTATATTCGATGTAAGTAGACCCTTGTCCGACTTGGCTTCACCGCTTAACGTTCGGCCCCCCTTCGGCAAAACACCTTTTCTTACTTGTGTTTACGATTAATTGGAAGGCGGGCCGATTATGCTGCATAATTTCACCAGCCTTTTCGGCGACGTCGTCCACGTCGAGGATGTTACCCCAGCGGATGGTCAACCTCTCTTGCTCGCGGCCTTTCTCGCCAAAGGCCGCATTGGTAAGTGACGATAAAGTGGAAGGAGCAATGTATCCGCGCAGCCTGACACAGACTGGGAATGACTTGGCGTGAACCTGCAGAACTGTGGCGATGCGCCATCAGCGACGAGGGCGATGAGCCGGAGAGCTCGGTCGCAGTAACACTCGTCGAAATCTTCGACACACCTTTGGAAAACATTGCCAGCGTCGTTCAGCTCCAACCGGATCCGCCCGCTGGCCGCCAGCCCCAGTCCTCCAGCTCTTCTGTGGCAAGCCTCACGCCGGCCCTCACGGCGGCCGACCGCGCGGTATCCAATTTCCGAGGCAGCACTGTGCTCCGCGCGGCATCTAAGTCGCGGCCGGCGCTGCGCAGGGCCACTTCTGAGTTCAAGTCGTCAGCCATCGACCCGCGCGGTCGTGCTGCGGCCGCCGATGCCGGCCATGCGCCTGTACGGGCGCGTTCGGAAAAGCTCGGGGGCGACGAGGACAACTCGGCAGCGGATGCGACGGGTCGGTTTCGATTCTTTGTCGGAGGATCGAGCGGCGAGGCGGCCGTTGTCGAATTGCAAGTCGCTCCTAACGGAGAGGTTCGGTCGACTTTCCTTTTTTGAGTTTGTCTCGCCGCTGATGGACGGGCCTTGGGCGCCATTTTTTTATCAACCAGATTCAGCCGTCGGCAACCTTGGTTTCGCGTCGATTGTCTCTCTCGCCCATCCGTCTTGCAGTGCCGGTGGTATCTCCTGCGCATGCCAAAGACAGTGGCGCTGGGGTAGCTCTAGCGGCAGTGGTGTCTCCAAACGGAGTAGACCAGCTTGTGGTGGGCTTGACACGGGACCTGGACATTGTCTGGCAGTGCCGTGCAGAAAGCTTACGCGCCGTCATCCGAGATCGGCAGTCACGGACGATTTCAATACCAGCTCAGGGTACATCGGCACCCGAGACGATGATAACAAGACCTGGAACGCAACTGCAGAGGGCTGGGACGGGTACGTTCATGCATCCGAGGATAGTTACCGAAAGCGACCCGGTCAGATAATAAAAAAAATCCATAACAAACGGCTTTCCCCCTCCACGTGACCTTCCATAAACACTAACAGACGAGCTTATGACCGCACTCGCCTTCGATGCGGTACACCGGCGCATCTTGGTTGCCGCTATGCCAGGAACTGTGCTATCGCTCTCTGTCGAGTCGACCACAATCGCAAGCCGTAGCGGTGCGGCTGAAGGACCACTGCCGAACATTGGTGCACACGAAGCACCCGTCCCAAAAGAGCCCTCGATGCCGGGCTCTGCTGCGGAAGCCGCTGCCGGAGGGACCAAAGACGATCGGGCCGACATTGAGTCGCACACGACCGCGATCCCCGACCAACACGTGCGACGAGAGTTGCTGATCTCGTGGTGCTTCGATGTAAGCGGTGTTAGCACCCAAGTAGCGCCGATTAATTCTGCTGCTACACCAACACTGTATTTTTAGGTGTTGTCCCTTGAGGCACTAAACGGGTCTGCTCCCCCGGTCCCAGGTTCGTCGGAGCAGAGCACAAAGCCAGGGACTGGCGCAAGAATGGCAAGCGCTGGCCATGTGAAGGCGAGTTCTCCTCGAAAATCGAAGAAACCCAAGACCAGGTCGACCTCGATTCTTGTTCAATAATCTCCCTTGTTTTCCGTTCTACTTTCATGCTAGGTGTCCTCAATGAACACCACTCGCATCAACGGCCCCAGAGACACGCCGCACTGTCTTGTCGGCTGCGTCGACGGCACGCTCCGAACTTTCCCGCTAGCACCGCACCAGCTCAGGGGGGGCGCCGCCGCCCAGGGGCCGCCGGACGCGTCTTCGGCTGCAGCCACCCCGCGGAGCATCTTCGTACCTGAGGAGTTTAGGTTGAACTCAGCGGACGCGGACCTGTTCAGCGGGACGGCGCTGGCACTCTCCGTGCCGCCACACGTGCTGGTTCACCACGCTCCCATCCAAGCCGAGGCAGCCACGTTAGCAGCGATTAGCGGCAACGACGACAGCTGTGACGGCGTCGGCATTGTCTTGGGATACTCGGACGAAGGTAAATATTGGCGAAACTTGGTTTCCAACACCGCACGCGACTCACAAGGCTGACGGTGTCGCGCGAACCCAGGTGTGCTGACGGTGTTTGACTCCGCCGAGGCCAACCACGAGCTCCTCCAGCTTCGGATCCTGTCCGACCGGCTGTCGGTCAACCGCGGCCAGGCGGTGGGTGATCTGAGCAGCCGGGCAGCGAAGCCCGCGACGGATAATACCAGCGCCGCCAACGCCGCCACGCCCCCGCAATCGCAGCAACAGCAGGCGGGACCCGGGTCTGCGGCGGCGACGCCAGCCCAGATTAAACGCAGAAGCCGGGCACTTATTTTTCTTCGCCGGCATGGGATGTGTCTCGACCAGGGCCAGCTTCGGTCCGGGCGAGCGGAGGCCGACCTCGAGGATGTGAGCAGCGGCGGCGGGGCTTTTGAGTCTCAGCCGCCACCCTGGCAGCAGCAGCAGCAACCTGGGCGACAACAAGCGGCACAGCCGCAGTCGCTCATGTTTGTGGCCGTCGCCGGGGCCGACTGGACGCTGTGCACGGCCGAGCCGTTGTTGCGGAGCCTGCTGCAGCGGCGGCAGCAGCAACAACTGCAGGCGAAGAACGACCCTGCTGCGGCCGAAAGCGTGGCCAACGAGCCGAGGGAAGGAGCCTCCGGCAAGGAAGTTGCGTTCTGATTCCGAGGTCGATGCGCTTTTAAGAGGTCGAGGTGTGCTTGAGGGTGATTGAAGTCTGGCAATAGGGAGAACCTCTCGTTCCTAGGTACCAACACGCGTTTTGCTATTTTTATCCAGTGGGTAAACTTCCTGAACAAAATGAAGTTACCCAACTCAAAAATACCAGCCTATGGATAGCACGACAGCCACGATATTTTAACCACATACAGTTGTTCTGTTCAGAGTCACGTCTACTACCAAAGAGAGATACTTCTTGAAGGAGGCCTTTAACAATATGAACCGAAAAATGAAATGCACATCACCATTTCTCCAACATCTCGCCCACTCCAGTCTAATAGCAAGGCTTTTACGAACTACCGTCACCAAACGCCCCCTTACAACTTCTTGCGGTCAGCAGCCTTTCGGTAAAAGGCCGCGACATCCATATCCGTTAGGAAGCGCCAGGTGTCCAGGATGGCGGCGATGAGGCCAACAGCAAACATCTCCGTGACGGGGTTGGGGCGCGGAACGGTGCCGTTGTTGACGACGCGGATAAGCTCGCCGATGAGCTCGTTGTTGATGGAGAGCCGCTCGTTCACTATTCCCGCAAGGAGCCAGCGGGCCACGGACTCGGAGCTTTCCGGGTTGCTGGCGCCGTCGATCTTCCTGGTCAGTGCCGGCTTGGTCTTGTTCTCGATGACATGCCCGGGGCTGTCAATGTTCCCTGAAGCAGGTGGCGATGTCAGTATTATAGTTTTGCATTTGCTAATTTGCGCAGCTTCTCTCTTCACCGCACGCCAAACCAACTCTGTCCTGTTGCGCCTCATTCGGATATCTCATTCTGAGAGTTCTAACTTACTCACCGGGGTAGTACATGTGGACCTTGACACCGAGTGGGCGCAGCTCAGACCGAAGGGCCTCCTGGAAGCCGCGGATGGCGTACTTTGAGGCAGAGTAGGTAACGTAGCCAACAAAGGAGAAGAAGGACAGCATCGAGCCGCAGAAGATGATGCGCTCCGGGAGTGGGACGGTGCAGTCCCGCGGAATGCCCGCCACGAAGCCAGCGGCGTCCTGCTCGTCGGCGGTCATGACAGGCACGGCGTCGATGGCGAGCTGGCCCGTGACGCCGGCGGCAGAGGCCACGGACGGCGAGGACGCCTTGGACGCGAGGAGGGCGGCGCGCACGACGTTGGTGGTGGTGGCGAGGTTGGAGGTGAGCAAGGACTGGGCGTAGTCGACATCGGTGGTGGAAGGAGGCTCCAGAGTGTTGATCAAGTAGTCTGGGCGTGAGGAGCCTGCAATGAGGAAGAGCCAGTGCGGCTGGCCTTGCTCGGCGACGATCTGACCGTAGGCGCGCAGAGTCGCGGCCTGGTCGGCGAGGTCGACTGAGACGGCAGTCACGGCCGCGGCGGCAGCGGCGTCTACGCCGTCGCCGCCGACGCGCGCATGTGCGGAGCGTGCGGCGGCACGGACGGCGGCGGCAGTGTCATCAAGGGCGTCCCTGCCACGCGCAAGCAGGGTGATCTTGGCAGCTCCTTGGCGGGCTAACTCGATAGCGAGGGCGCGGCCGAGGCCCTTGGAAGCTCCGGCGACGAGCACGTGCTTGCCACGGACGGCACGTTGGACACGGGCGGGGAAGTAATAGCCGGCGGCAGCGAAGCGGGCGGCGACAAGGGCGAGGGCCAGGACGGCGGGGCCGACGAGGACAGCGGCAGCCACAGCCACGCCGACAGCGGCGGTTGAGGTGGACATGGGCAGGGGTTGGGGAGGAAAATGTGACACCTGTTGCCTTTTCGTGTGTCTAAGCGTACGTAATGGGCATTCTGATCAAGAAAAAATATGAAGCATCTATTGACATTCGCGAATGTTGGTGCACTTGAAGAAGGGAACGCTTCTAGTTAACGAGATGATGTTGAACAAGCCTTCAAGGGCGTGCTTGTTCATACGACGACGTTGGCATTTGGACTGCTGCTCTTGTCATGCATCCAACCATCCATCCATCCATCCACAGGTGCGACATCCAACATGCCTGCTGTCCTCTTCTTCTTCCTCCCCCTTTATATCTCCATCTTCAAACTTTCCACCACCCATCTCCTTCCCAATTTTCGGCCTGCCTTACTCCTCTATGTACAAGGGCTAACTGCGATCTCGTTCCGCCTCGCGCACACAGATCCTGCGAGCCGTGCCGCCGCCGCAAGATCCGGTGCGATGGCGCCCTGCCCGCATGCGGCAACTGTTGCCGTCGCCTCGCTCGTGATGCTGGCAGAAACACCGGGCTTCGAGCCGTCGCCACCGCCGCGGCCGCCGCCACCCCGAATGCGCCTTCGCCGTGTGTCTACTTGGCGTCCAAGCGCGTCGCCGCTGGCACTGCTACCACTGTCCCTGCTGAAGAGTTGACGACCAACCCAACCTCTCCCCTTTCTGCTCTGAGACAGCTACAGACGACCTCTGCTGGTGTGCCAATCTTTTGGAACTCCCGCCCCACCGTTCCAGCGACCCCCCTCCCTCTGCCTCCCTCTTTTCTCCTTTCGAATCTCATCAACCTATCCTCCGATGGCAGTATACCAAGCTATTCCCAGCTTAGTTGGGGCTTCGACGACTGAACCCGAGCTCCGCACGCTTCTTTTACACCTGGCTCTGGCATCGGGGGTATCTGATTCTGAAAACACTCTTGCCGCTGTCACAGAATCAGTCGGAGCCGCTCCCATGCCAGTCGCAGCCTCTACCCCAGTGGCCGCACAGATTCAGCACCCACGCCGGCCGGGCTCCTCGGGGTCCGAGGAGGTGGCCCTGGCAACGTACTTTTTCGACAACGACCCCCTTTATTTCTCTTTCATCCACCGCGAGACGCACCTTGCTCGCATCGGCAACGATATGTGTCAGGCATCTATCTCTGCCTTACGGTTCGGCTTCTGCCTCTTATTTCTTTCGTAACAGAATACTTAACCCCTCCCTCTCCCCCCGCCACTGCCTTTCTCCCTCCTTTTTTGTGGTAGCTTGGCAATCTGCGCTACTGGCGCGTTGTTGGCACCCGACGAACTTGCCGGGGAAACATCGCAAGGAAAAGCGGCGACTTGGTATTATGAAAAGGCACGGGAGCTGGCTTTATCGTCCTTGGATTACCCTTCCTTGGAGGCCGTCCAGGCGCTGCTGCTGCTAGCTCATGTCGCCCGAGGTGTGTATTCCTCACGACATGTCTTGCCGCGCACATTGCTTACACCCTCCACCACGCATAAGCTGCCGATAGCCGGGCGGTTGCTTGGCAAATGCTCGGTCTTGCCTCGAGGATGGTACGGTCCTTTGTGGGGTTACGAACACAATTTTCTGACTCAATCTCGATTCTGCGTGAACAAAGTGCCAATATCTTCACCTCGACACGGATCCCGACGAGATCAAGTCGCTGGCGGCTTCAATTGGCTGGGTCGAGAAGGAAACGCGGCGTCGGTGCTGGTGGGCGAGCTACATACTGGACCAAAGTAAGTGTTGCTTTAGCTTGTACGAGAAGAACGTCCTTGACCAAAATAGACGCTGTCCAGATGGCAGGATGGTCGCCAGTTCTATCTTCTAGCTCGCACCGGGTCAAGTTGCTGTGCCGCGAAGAGTTATGGACGGCAACTCCATCTCCGGATACGGATGAGGGTGACGGTGGGCGAGACCACGTCGCCAACCACTTTGTAATGCTGGTGGGCCTGTCGGCGGCAGTGCAGGCGACATTGCGGCGCACAGAGCGAAGCGCGGAGTTCGCCGAGACGGTGCGGCAAGAGGACGACGCGTTGGCAGCGCTGGAAGCATGGCGGCAAACCGTACCATTGGGCTGCTGGCTGTGGCTTGACGACGGGGCGCCGCTGTCCGTGCAGAGGGCCACTATGCTGCTGCTTTACCACGGCCTGGTTTGCGCGCTCCTACAGCGCCGCGTCGTGCTGTTCTTGCGACATCTCGCCCGGGAGCTGCCCATATCAGCCGCTGCCGCCGTGGCGTCCCGCCACCATCGCCACCGCCGGCGGCCAGCTGCCCGCCGCACGCGTGCGATTGAGCCGCTGGAGCGCGCGTACTCGACGACGCTTGAATCGGTTTTGGCGGCGGCGGCAGTGATGCGGGCACAGGCAGGACACGGCACAGGCGACGCTGATACGCTGCGGCGTGCGCGCCTTCAGTTCCGCCCTCCGCCGCTGCTGCGGCTGGCCATGTCGGCCGTGCTAGTTGCGGATGCCGAGGCCCTCCGCGCCGCACAACACCGAACGCCGCCGCCGCCGCCGCCGCACACCGAGGCTGGCGCTGAATACGCCGACGACGACGGTGTGGATGATGGCAGCATGGACAAAGCCGCCGCCGCTGCCGCTTCTGCCGCTGGGCATCACGAAACCGTGCAGGGTGCGCTGGCGGCCGCCGAGTCGCTGCTGGCGGCGGTGCAGCCGGCAGTGCCGGACGCACGTCTGCTGCTGGCCCTGCTGGCCGCCGCGCGGCGGCGCGACTGGCACGCACTGGCCGCCGTCGAGCGCGACCCGGGTCAGCTGTACTTTCTGAGGAATGAAGACGGTGGCGGCGTCGGCGGCACCGGCGGTGGAGGCAGCGGCATCGAAGGTGCCGCTGCAGCCGTCGAAATGGGTGCGGCGGCGTTCCGTGCACGGAGGTGGGTATCGCGGCTGCGGCTGGACGCGGCGTTCCTGGCGCCTGCGCTCTGCGCGCTGCGCGAGCTGCACGGCGTGGAGCTGGAGCCGCTGCCGTCGCCGCCGACCCCGGCTCTGCTGGCTCGTTCGAGCTGTCTCGAGACGCCGGCGGCGACGGCAGCAGCAGCAACGGTGGAGGAGGAGGAAGAGGACGGGCCGAGCACACGTGTGAGCAGCGTCAGCGCCGGCAATGCAGGGCTGCTGGAGGTCGGCAGCGGTGGCAGTCTTGGCGGTTCTGACGCGGACGCGGATGCGGACTGCGAGGCGGCGCTAATGCGCGAGTGGCTGTGCGGCCTTTAAGGGGGTGCAAATGGAAAGCCGAACAAGCGGACGAGGTTGCGCTGCGCGGGGGCGGCGAGGTCGTCAGCGGCTGGTGGTAGCAGAAGCTGCTCAGCGCTCGGGCGCAAACTGGCACCCTCTTAGCGC